>PVKS010004479.1:0-92875 GCA_004027875.1 Aplodontia rufa | reverse complement strand
CTAGGTCTTCTTATTTAAGAGCCTCATGATCCTAAAATGACCATCCAAGCCACATCCATGAGGAGCAATGACCCATCTCTCACTCACACAGATGTCCGTGTTGCTGTGCTGCCTCTTCTGTTTATTAAGCCGATATTGATTTGTGACCCAGTTCAAGTCCTTCCCACTGCACTATCTGCTGTCCTATAGGACCCAGGTTGAATTTACAGAATTTACTTTTCCCTGGCTTCGGCTCATCTTGCCTTAGGTCTGATGACCTTTTGCAGATATTAGGGTACAGGCCTGCTCCTCATGACTTCCTAAAGGCCACTGATCCTTGGTGCTTGGCCAGGTTTGTCACCCTGTTTCCAAAAGATGTTCACAGCTTCCTTCAAGTATAGAAGGCAAGGTGTGCGTGGCCTGCTGTTAGGGGAGAACGACTTCACCATTGCCATGGCTAACAGTGGTGGATGTGAACGGTTCTCAAAAGTCTAAAGAGAGCCAATAAAAAGAAAAGAAAGGAAAAAAGAAGGGCCTGGGGAGCAGTGGCTGCATCTGCCAGGGGGACTCAGATTTAGGACTGAGAGGAGGCCCTTCGCATCCCCAGCCACTCCCGAGGGGGCTTGGTTTGTCCCCGCCCTGCAATGCTGACTCCCTTTGGAATCCAAGTCAGGAACAAGGAGAAGCAGCAGTCAGTGCGGGAGGAGTCTGAGCTCGGGGTACAAATGCTGCTCTGTACTCATCTTAAGCAGTCATTTCCCCTTTAGTTTCAGCATCCTTGTGTGTGAGTGGGGTCGTTGACCCCCAGCACCGCTGCAAGCAAGCAGGACCAACAGCCAAGGTCAGGTGGACTCTGCTGCTGAATCCCCTTTGCTTCCCTTTCTTCCTCTCTCTGGTGTCTTCCAACCCTCTGTCCATCCACGAGGCATCTCTCACATGCAGTCACACGTGAGGTGATTATTATTCCTTGGCGGATATCGTTGTGTTTGTGGTGCTCCCGCTTAAATTGACAGAACTAGAAAGGCCAGGACAGACCTGAATCCAAGCCGTGGACGCCCAGCCCAGCTACTTGTCCAGCACTCCACATCATGTTCCAGTGACTACAGGGGACCCAAGGGCCCCGCAAAGTCTGGGTGCTATTCCAGGAAGCTGAGGGACGGATGGCATTGATGAGGTGCACACACCTGCAAAAAAGAAAAATAGGACACTTGAAAATCACAAAAAGGGCTCTTGGCTGCCACGCATGCTCTGGCTGAGTGGATGCCCACTCCAGGAGGATGTGCTAAAGCCGAGAAATGAGATCTTGACTGTTTCAGGGACCCACCGAGGAGAGGACGTAAGGGTGCTTTTAATTGGTTCAGCTGCTCCAGCATGCGTGTGGCCCAGGGCCCCATGCATTTGTCTGATTACCTTCCCCACCTCTTGTGAGAGTCTCTGTGTTTTGTCTAACAAGAAAGGAGATTTCCAAATGAGGACTCTCACAGCAAAATATTGATTTGTAGCAGGTGTGGTTTGGAGACAGCGTGTACTCATTGCTCAGCCCGGCTCCCACGTGTGTCCCGGACACTACTGATGCCAGTTGTCTGCCTCTGCGTTAGCGTTGCAGGCGAGCAGAACACCCCACTATCAGAACAGCTTGGCCCAGAAAGGGACAATGAAGGTGGTGTGTCTCATCAAGGTGGCATCCCTGCACTGTCAACCGTTCCAGGGGTGTGATTCCCCCCTGCCATTAAGAAGTGTGGCTAAGACATTCGCTGTGGGTTAGGGCCCTACAGCACTGGCTTCTCAACACGTGAAAACCACACTGGGCCTCCTTGGAGGAGGAGCCTCTCCACTGGGCCCAGAAGCAGGTGTGACTTCTGGTACCTTTGCTTATTTATAGTCAACTCAATCATCTCTCTTGGAGAAAAAGTAGGGGCAGACAGAGAAAGGTGTGGGGAAAGGAAAGAAGGAAGGGAGGAGGAGGAGGAGAAGATAAGGCAAGAAAAAACAGAAGAGAGAAAATTTCTTTTTTCTCTAGTCCCCTAGGAATTCCCTCTCTGCAGGGGCATGGCTGGTCATGCCAATGGCTCTCCTGCACTTTGCATATTCTGGGTATATATATATTTCCCTTAAGACTGGTTGTCTGCAGAACAGGGAAACAAACCAGAACCCGTCATAAATCAGTAGAGGTCACTGCCAAGAGCTTTGTACACTTGCTGTCCCTGGCAGTGATAAACTCATTGCATTTGGGAAATGGCCAGAGACCCTGAGTCTGATCTTAATTCTCATTCCCAGAAAAATCTCAGCTCTCTGCTCACCCACCCCCTGTTTACTGTCTTTGTGTTTCCTAGACAAAGCTGGCAAGGAGGAAGGAGCCCAGTTCCATAACTGGGCACATCAAAGGCTTGCAGGAGGAGGAGCAGGACAGGGGAGAGTCTTGAATCCCTAGGCTGTGGGAAAGAGAGGCCCAACCCAGAGGGAAGCTGAAGTCACAGGGGACAGGGGAGATCTGCAGAGCTTCTCAGATTCTGTTTTTATCAGACCTGAGCTTTGGATCTGCTCTTATTGCTTTGGGTTTGTTCCTTTGGGACTGATTTGAGACTCATAGTGGTTTTGAAGGGCTAGCAATGGGGTTGGGGGAATGAGATGATCTCGTGGTATCCACCACAGATGGGACTCCACACACCATCCTTGCCTTGGTAGCTGGCTTTGGAATTGGCCGTATGACATAGAGCAGGTGACGGTGGTACTCAAACTGCTGTTTGCAACCCACCAACCCTCTGAGTGTGGACCCCACTGTCCACTGCTCTTTCTTCCCTACGCCCCATTATCCTTCCTGCTCTGATTGCTTAGATCTCCCTCCCCCAGTTCCCAGGGACATATAGACACATTTCTCTGTGTCTGCTCAGCTCTTCCTGCCTTGGAAAGGAGTTTTCTGGTTGATCGACCACCATTCCCCACCCCTGGCAGGGCTGGTTGTTCCTAGTTACATCCGTTCATCCCACCTCTACGTAATCTTCTTTGTAGCCTTTGTCCTGTTGGCTGTGTGCATCTCTGTGCCAGGTGACAACAGCCCTGTCTGTCTTGTTCAAGCTGTAATCTCAGCGCCTGACGCAACGCTTGGCACCTAGCAGATGCTCACTAAATGTGAACACTGTTAAGAACACTGTTACTGTTATGAACACTGTTGTGTTTAAATGTTTAGGCATTTGCTTTATCCTTCTCTATTTCAATTGGTAAGGCCTTTGTTATAGTGGACCAGGCTTTTCCTGCCCACAGTGAGGCTATAGGAATTAGCTGGATCAGGGGTGAAATTTCTTACCAAGGCCAAAAGGGTTGGGCTAGGAGAGATTTCCTTACTCCTCTTGGGGAGTCAGGGGGTATTGTGAGATATATACTGGGGATTTAGATTCCTCTGAGAAGACAGAACAAGAAGCAGGCACCCATTGTTTTGAAGAGGAGTTTGGAGAGAGTCCAAGTGTTAGGACAGGCCTTTCCAGATGACTCAGGAGCCACCTGGCTCTGTCAGCCAGACAGAAGCAATCTTGACACAAGAAGGAGACAGTGAGTCATTTTTACTCTGGGTTAACATTTGCACCTAAGATTTAAAAGTTAGAACAATTTAGAGACAGCAAATGAAAGCAAAGGGCAATGACGCCCCTCAGTCTGGACTCTGACGCCGTTAGGGACGGGTGAGCCAAGACACTCATGCTCCTGTAAGTGGAGTACAACCCTCTCTCTCCTTCCATACAGTAAGCAGGAATGTGATCCAATCACAAACCACAGCAAGTACAGAGCCTTCAGGCTTGCTGAATGTTAAATTCAAACAAGCATCTCAGTGAACAAGAAACTGGGGATATGGGTGCATTTTCTGTTACTATAACAAAATAACTGAGACTTACTGCTTTGTAAAAAGATTTACCTACCTCACAGTTTGGGAGGTTGCAAGTTCAAGATCAGAAGCCCTATCTCTCATGTCTCTGGCGAGGGACCCCTGGCTGTATCACAATATAGTAGATGGCCTCACAGTGGTTATCTGTATGGAGAGGGAGTGACCACATAAGACAGGCAGCAAGACAGATTAGGGTCCAGGATTGTTCTTTTTAATACAACTCACTCTCACTGGAATTATGAATCGATCCTACAACAGCTTATTAATCCTTTCCGAAGGTGATGTCCCCCCTCAATGATCTAACTATCTCCCACAAGGCCCCACCTCTTCAAGGTTCCACCACCTCTCAACACACTGCACTGGGGGTGATCGGGAAACATGCTCAAGCTATATCCAAAACTCAAGCTATATCCCAAACCTGTAAATTCAATGAATGTTTGGAACTGTGTTGGACACTACAGCTATGAAAGATAAAAACATACTGCTCCCACTTCAAGGAACTCAAACTAGAGGGGACTGGATTTTTGTGTGAAGTTTTCAGAAAAATATCTCATGCAGTGTGTCCACACTGTTTGTTAAATCAGAATGTATCTGGACCATCAAAGTGGTCTCAGAACCAAGCCACTATTTAATTTCACTTAATTCTTTGCAATGAATGAGTCTGTTCTCACTGGTGGAGTTGCCACCCTGCTTTTGAAAATATGAGAGAATCTTAAGAAGAGTGAAGCTGGTCCCAGACAGGGCTCTGGGATCCAACTGGAGATGGGTTGCAGAGGGCTGTAGATGGGACCAAGACATTTCTGACTTTCTGCTTTCATTTTATTTGATTTTAATAATTTTTTAATCACCAAGTAAAACATGTATATATCTATGGTGTGAACAGGATGAGTGTGTATGTGTGTGTGTGTGTACACTTTTGTGTATAGTTAAATCAAGCTACTTAACATATGTATTGCCTCACATTATTTATTTATTTATTGGCTAAGAATGCTTAAAGTCTACTCTCTGAGTGATCTTCAAGAATACAATATATTGTTATGAACCACAGTCACTGTGATGTTCATTAGATCTCCTGAATGTATTCCTCCTTTCTAACAAGTGTTGTATGGTTTGACCAAATTTTTCCAATTCTCACCCAGCAGCCCTCGGCAACCACCATTCTGCTCTCTGCTTCTATGACTTTGATTGTTTTGGATTCACATAAAAGTGAGACTATGCCATATTTGTCTAGTTCATTCCTGTTGTGGTCCATGACAAGTTTTCCTTCTCTTTTAAGACCGAATAGTATTTCATTATATGTTTGTAACAGAATATACATATATATATATATATATATTTATACACACACACACACACACACACACACACACACACATACTTCCTTTCTCCACTCAACAGCTGAGGGATCAGCCTACATCAACCCCACATCTTGGCTATTGTCCTCTAACTTTCTTTTGAGCTGGCAAGAGAGAGAGAATCTTGGCAAGCCCTGGCCATAGCTCCAGCTTCCTCTGGCTAAACATTTTAAAAGTGCTGATAGAAGATCTCAGCCTTCCATTTCCATGGCCTCCTCTGGGAAGAAGAGCTAAAGAAGCCTTGCCTCTCAGCTGGGCACTGTCGCTCTGTGGCTGGGGCCTTTGCCCAGCTCACAGGATCAACAGCGAGGACCATGGGGAAAATATTTCCTCTACTAGGCCAGCTGCTAGTAATTCCACCCTCCCTCCTAACAGGTATTCTCTTGGGATAATCAAGTTTTCCTGTGCAGCTGAGCTAAGTTCCACTTTGATGGATAAATAATCCTCTTTCCAACAACAAGTTCTCTATTTTCAAGGGCTAGGATTTTCCTGTTCTTGATGAGGATAAACCTGCTAGGAAGGATCATGCACCTATAGGATTTAGTTGGAAAACAGAAGTGAAATTTACTGCCAAGGCCAGAATGTAGATGTCTCTAGGAGCCCAGGAGAAGCAGCAGTACCATGCCACCACACCTGCTCCTCCTGTGCCCACATGACCCAAGATCTGGTTGCCAAGAGCTCCCTTCCAGGACAAGATGGTGGCCATAATATGTACAAACTGGCCAGATAGCCTCATTGCCTGAGGGATGTTTATTTTAATTAAACTTTGTATTTAGAGAAACTTGAAGACTCCCAGGAAGTTGTGAGAAATCATTTATCCAGTTCCCCCAATGGTGACATCTTCATGGCCATGATATTGACCTGGCTGCAATCCACTGACATTTTTTAGATTTTGCAGTTTTATTTGCACTCATATATCTCTGTGTGTGTTCAATTCTATGCAACATTATCACACGTATAATATGTGAGAACCATCCATCAACAACAAAGGTCCTTCCTCTTGCCTTTTATAAGCACCCTTTCTTCCCTTCCCCTCCTCTCCTATCCCTAACTATTAATCGGTTCTCTATTCCTATGATTTCTCATTTCAAGAATGTTCTTTAAATAGGATTATATAGTATATAACATGGTTATTGGCTTTTTCACTCATCATAATTCCCTTGTGATTCTTCCAAGTTGTTGGCTGTATCAGTAGTTTGTTTCTTGTTGTGGTTTTAATCATTACTACAACACGACACCCAGACTCAATTACAAATCCTTCAGATAATGATTTAAGGATGATTTGTTTCTGAATAGTGTCTGAAAGGGGAGGAACATATTACAAAGTTTCCTTAGGATCATCAAACATACCTAGGTTCCTTACCTTCTTGCCCAAAATGAGAGATCAGCTAGGTTACGATTTGCTTCAGTATTGGTTGACAGTTCTTTCTTGTGTCTCCCTGTTTCCTTCCTCCCCCAGGAGCACATCTACAAGCTGATGAAAAGTGACAGTTATGCCCGCTTCCTCCGGTCCAATGCTTACCAGGACCTGCTGCTGGCCAGGAAGAAGGTATCTCTGGGAAGGACAGGCTTACCCTGCCTTAGCACTGTCGACTCTTGCCTGCTGCTTGCTGCTGGTGTGAAATGAGAATATCAGCCCTTGGGGTTTTTTTTTTTTTTTCTTCCTTTTTTCTTCTTTGTCTTTTCTATCTTTTCCCCTCCAGTGGAAAACAGCTAGGATTGTCACCACCCCAGCCCTCCTCCAAAGTCCAGGATGGAGGATCCTGCTTCCATGTCCCCACACCTCTGTGCATGGTTTGTCCATGAGGAGGGAAATGTGGCCAAATGCCAAGGCTACAGGGGCTCAGCACAGGAGTGCTGGGCTAGCCGTGACCCCAGAAAATCCCCTAGAACATCAGAGAGAATCCTTCACTGCAAAGACCAGCTCCCTCCCCACAGACCTTTCTCTGACCAGCCTGGAGATGAGTGTGAGGCAAAGATCTCAGGGCAGCCCCCTCCCCTCGCTGAGCAGAAAACCTGACTTGTCAGTTTAGGGGGACATCATCCTGGGGATTGGTGCCTCCTGGCCCTCCCTTCCTTGCCCCACACTGTTTCTCTTCTCTTTCAACCAAGTTACTGCATCCCAGCTCCTTCCTCCTGCTCCACCTAGAGTTATGTCATGGCCCCCTGTGGCCCTTGGAGTCACAGATCTGGGGGCCAGCCCAGGGACCCTGGGCATGCAGCTGGTGAGGGTCACTGAGCAGGAACTAACCCAGCTGGATTTCTGGGGGAAAGGGGAGGCAAGAGACAGGGCCCGTGGTTCCAGAATGCCTACCCTCCTGCTTTTCAGCTCTGAGCAGAGGCCTGTATGCAGCTGAGTGGCTCACTTGCACCAAATTCCACCACATCCACGCCATGCCACGTAGGAGCACGTGCATCTCTGTCTTGCTGTCTCCCAGCCTCCAAAGCCCAGTCCCCACGCGTGTGGCTGTCCATCACAGACTCGTCAGGCTGCTTTTCAGGCATAAACCCTTCTCTGTGCACTGTCAACCTGTGTGCCAGGACCCTCCCTGCGTATCTGGTTGGTACCACGTAACTCCAGAGCCTCAGAGAGCGTTTATAGCCTGCACTCCTGCCCCTAAGTAACACTCAGAAGAGCCCTGAAAGTCTGAAAAGAGAAAAGAACTTCCGGAACATCCAGAGTGTCAGAAACCCAGCACGACTGGTTCCACACGCCTCCTTCAGTGTCACTACTGTGACAGAGAATGTACACCTGGCCTTTCACCTACTACACTGCTGAAGGATGTTAGGAAGGGGTTCTGATGGAGGGGCTCGCACCCCCACACATGTCTCCAATGCTCCCCCTTTATTTTTTTCAAGAACTGAAAGAAAGAGAAAAGTTATGGAGACTTTTGGTATTTCCAGTCCAAATCCCATAGGAGGTCAAAGTTTTTCTTATTTGTTGAGGCCCAAGTCACCTACTCTGATCACAATCTGGGGACATTCTAAGTCTGTCTAGCAGTTTGACCACTGTGAGTCTCTCCATACATCTAGGGGAGAAGTCAGAGGCTCTTCAGGGTCCCTGTGGGTGTAAACACAAAGGGAAGAAGTACCTGCTTCCCTGGAGCATGGGCTGATCTGCCCGAGTTTTCAGATCCTCCCTACAGGAGGGAAACTCCAAGGAGGTGATCGGAGCAGGGAAGAAACTAACAGCCTTCCCACCAAGTGTGAGACATGAAATTCATTACCACTGCCCTCCAGACCTCAAACTAAGGGATGTTCTCAAGGCAGAAAGCCCTTGCAGATGTCAACACCCTTTCAAAATTGAGGAGTGATTTCCAAAACAATGACAAAACCTCCTTTCCTTCCGTTTCTTCCTGAGTCTCCAGACATGGATCAGATTTGTCACTCAACAGCTTCAGATAGGCCTAGAGGATCTTCTGATTTCAGAGATGGGCTCTCGGTGTGATATTAATGTCCAGGTCATAAAAGGTACATGAGGTTTACAACCTCCATCTGAGACAGGGTACAAGTCGGCCTCATGTTGCTGCTGAGAGCAGCCCCTGATGGCATCTGGAGGCCTTCTGATCCTTCTTCTCTAACTCTTCCTGTTTTCTGATATTTGCACACAAAAAAATAAATAAATTCTAAAAGGATAGCTTCTCTGAAGACCCAGGTTCTCAAGAGGTAGGAGTAGGAGAACTGGGTTTTGAGGGCTCCTTTAGGACAATTAAGTACCAGGGATGCCAGGGTAGCTCAGGATTATCTGTTCAAGGCAGAGGAACCAAAGGAGTCAAGTCATTAGCTGGCCTTTGTGAGTAACAACTCCATGGCCAGGGGACAAGAGTGATAGGCGCAGAGCTGGAGGTAGGATCCACTTGATGTGAGCTAAATGATGTCACCTGGGCTGCCCATGGCGGTAAAGCTCAGAGTAGAGTCCTGGTATGGCTCCCAGAGCCAGGCACGAGTTCTTCCCGTCCATCTACAAGGAGAAAGCCCAGCCCGACTCGGTGGTGGCGTGTCACTCATGTTGCTTTTTTCTTTCTGCAATCTCGTATCTGCCTTCTGGCAGCTGGCTGAGCAGGCAGGGGCATGGCTGCCAAGGAAGCCCTCCAGCTCTATCCACCCGACAGATGGCTGCCTCTGGCCTGCCCCCGCACTCTGCTTTCAGGACATCCTACAGACCCACAGGCACCTGATTGCCTCCTCAGCTCCCCAGTTTCCGTTATTTGCTGGGTGTATGTGTGGGTCCACTGAAGAGCATGTGCCCTCCGAATTTACCAGCCTTGGGCTCAGGACTCTGGACCCGAGTTCTAGGATAAACCAGCAGGTGTCTGGGATGGCATTCTACTCTTCCCAGAGAGGAAACCTGGGGAGAGGGCCAGGCATACCCCAAACCTCTCCTTCTGTAGTAGAGAACAGCTAGGCCTGGGAGAATGTTCACGGGTTTGACCTTCTCTTGCCCCTTCCTGGGAATCTCAGTTCACCAGGGAGGTTCCTGCCTCCTATAGCACCTTGTGAGTGACCTTGAAAGTGTTACCTGCCTGGGTACAGCATTTTTGGTCCAAAACACTCTCCATGGTGTTGTCTTCTATGGCCCCAGACCCTCTGGAATTGCTACTTACATGAACAAACCCTCCTGTTCTAAGGCCAAGAATGAGGGTCGTTAGAAAGTCCCCAAAGTTAGTCAGCTTTCCTTTGGGCAGGAAAATCTCAAGACAGGACAGTCCTGACTCAGACTCACAGACGAGTTGGTGACTTCACCTCCCCTGTGGCTACTTCTTAATGTCCCATCAGCAGCCCCCACACACCTCACTGGCCCTCACCGCTAATCTGTTCTGTGTCCCCATCCTCCTGGCCACAAGCACCCAGGGCTCCTGCACGTGGGAATGGCCAGGTGAAAGCAGTAGTGAGCAAGAGGCTCAGGATGAGGAACCGCCACCCTGTGCAAAGCCAGGGCTCCTGGTCCAAGCCCGCAGCAGACTCAGGGCCCCTCGGGACACACACTCCCTGCTCCCAATGCTCAGGGAGGCAGCACGGTGCTCCCGGGCCTGTTTCCTGTCCCCCGCATGCACTCTGCCGACAGCTCTGGCTGCTTCTCTTTCCCGTTTTTCGCCCCACTTGGCTTTGGTTTCTGTCCTTTAGCTGTGGCTGCTGCTGTTTGGAAACCATGTGTAAGCTGAAGACTTTTTTTTTTTTTTCTGTATTTCCTCCCTACTTTTTTTCCCCCTAAAGCCAGAAAGTGAGCAAGGTCGTAGAACTTCCCTAGAAAAGTTCACTCGCAGTGTGGTAAGTTGAGTTGGTTTCCTTCCCCAGCGTTTCTTTTGGTTTTCATTTTGGTTTTTTAACTTCCTTTTTTTTTTTTAATTCGTGCTTTTTGGTTGTGTGTTCTTCGGGGTGGGAGGGATTCCAGTGCTTTCCCCTCAACTCACCCCTTTTCTTTTGTGAGTGTCTGCAGCTTCTCTGTCTAGAGATGGATTTGCAAAACAGCAGACAGCTCCCTCTGCAGAAGGCGCACAACTGTCAGCCTCAGCCTGGATGTGTGATCCCTGCTCAGGGCTTTGAGGAAGGGCTCCACTCCTCTAGGGACTGCGCGGGTTTGTGCATCTTCTGCAGCAGCCCCGGGAGAAGGCCATTGAATATTCTGTGAAACAAATTGGCTCCGAACCATCGCACATCTCAAAAAAAAAAAAAATCCAAATTTCCTTCTGTGAACTCTGACAGTCAGTCACGCTGGTGCAGGTCGCAAGCTGATGTTGCTATGTAGGTGGTTTTAGCTGTGTGCACACAGTGGCCGTGCTGCATGGGTTCTGGCGATGTGATCTAGCTGGTGTGTGTATTAGTGGCCTCTGCACGAGTTCCTGTATCCCTTGCAGCCCCCTGACAGCCTCATTTGCATAGCGTGACTGGGAGAAGAGGGCAGTAGCCAAGTCCCTGCATTGTCCCTGGAACTCCCCCAGGCCCTGATTCTGACTGTGAGTAAAAACAGGCTCCAGGTTCATGTCCTGAAGAGGAGTGGTCACCCCCCCCCATTCAACCCAACTTAGAGAGGTAGAGACCCCCGCAGTGGCACAGCAGAGAACCCATGGTAACAGGTGAGAACAGTCAATGAGGGGTCTTGCTGTGGTGCACAGTGGGGAATTTATACTATGGTTTATAGACCAATGCAGACCCATCTTCCCTCTCCATGTTGGTCTCCTCAAGATTTGAGCACAGGACTTGATGCATAGGAAGTACTCAGTCCAGCTCTTTCAGTGACATCCAAAACAAGCCACTGAATTCATGCTGCCCAGTCTGCACCATTAACATCAGACTAGAGAGAACCAAGATGGCAGCCAGAGCCCAGGGAAGTGGCCACATTGCCCTTCCCAAGGAGTGGAAACCCACTGATGCTAATTTGTCTTCTTTTTCCACCTCTGTCTAAGAGGAAAGTCTTGTAAAATATGACTACTATATATGATTAGTATCCTTATTTCATCCTTTCAAGATAAATTCTAAGAATCCTGGGCTGAAAGCAACCTAGTCATTTGCCTGTCATAGCTAGATGCATTTTAACTGTGGTTAAACCTTACTTTGAATTCACTAGGTGGAGATATCACAATAACTCTGGTAGCTGGTAATTAAAATATGGGTGCTCATCCCTTCTGTCTGGTCTTCCCTCTCTGTGGCTTTCCCATCGAGAAATCAGAACATGCAGAATGCAAGGCCTGCTGGTCCGCTGTCTGTCCTCGTGGGTGGTTTGACAAGGCCATGTGGCTTTCCACACCAACAGCTGTCAGAGGCGAGGCCTATGGCTGCCCCACAATGGCTTGATAGAAAGTAGTGGAGTGCCTCTGTCTCTTTAGAAGTCTGGCTGCCGTGGCTTCTAAATGGAGAATGTTTAGGTGTTCAGGTGACAACCTGAGAGCGTACTGTGCAGGTAACATGAACCGTCTGGCGCAACGTGAGAGCGGGAAAGCAGCGTTCTTCAGGCTGACTGTGTGGGCTAAGGGGAAAGAGAGGAATCCTGGTACTTGGAAAAGATGCACAAATGTCTTTAGGCTACCTTTCCTGAGAAGCGGGTATCAGAAAAGGCAAGAATGGCCTGGATGAAGTCCTGTGAGGAGCATTTATTGATGTTCCTTCATCCCAGAAGTGGTGTTGACTCAGTTCCCCAAGATCTGTTGACAAAGCAGACTGAGAAAGCACCAGCCACCCTCCAGGAGTTCAGCAAGCTCACATGGGAGAATTGACAGAGGTGTTGTCAGGGCGGCTGGAGAAGAAAAATATCCTAAGCACCTGAGATTTTTTCTATTTATATGATAAAAGACCCAAACTTCAAAAAATGTAGTCTTAAATTCCCTGGTGTTCTTTTATGAAGGGGAGACTATACTGGGTGGAGTATTCATATTTTTTGGTTCTGGCAGTAGAGATGGATATCCATTGATCCAACCATGCTCCCTGTGCTCTTGGGGTAATACCACAATCTCACAGAGATGGCTAAGTACAGGCATGTGGCCCATTGCTGTAGAACATTGTCATCGCTCATACTACTCAAGGCTGGAACCCAAGAATTTGGTCTCAAATGTCCAGTGTTCTAATCAAACATAAGAAACCAACCAATGTGCCTTGCAATTGGATATACATTCTCTGAATATGGCATACATAATGTGTTCAGCTGCTCTCATCTGCTATGTACTTCAAACTGTCAAACTAAAGGAAAAGCTACCTTGTAGCATTTCCATGTTGCTGAGAAAGATGTGTAAGAAGACCCCCCACATCATAGGGCTAATGCTGGGCAAGTTGCAAAGTGAAGCCAGGCCGCTCCCAGATTCAAGGACATGAGACCCACTAATAAATGGCAAAAAAGAAAAAAAAAGTTGATCCAGGTGGTTGGACAACTCAGCCAGCCAGTCAGTCAAGACTGAATCTGAATCTGAATCTAGATTTCCCTTCCCAGAATATGCCAATATTCCTTCCTTTCTTAGTAAAGGAGAAAAAAAAATATGTAGAGAACAAATTGTCCCTTCCAAGTCTCCAGGTATATCATGACATGGATCATCTGTGAAAGACCACAGGTATCCCTGTTATATGAGAGCCTAAAGAGTAGTTTAAGTATTCTATTGTCACTTCTAGGGCTGTGCTACTCTGGGTACAGAAAGGGCCTGGCCCTCCCCAGTAGAGGCAGCACTATGGGAGTATCTCTTTCCTGTAGAAGTGTCATTCTAAGCCACCCAGGACTTGAATATGCCGAGCAGATGTCTGAGGATGCTGTGCCAAGCAATATGTCATCTGACAGACTGGTACCATAGAGCCTGCTGAAAACCCTGCTTTTTTGGTGGTAAAGGCCCAGGTTCAGAATCAAACAGGACTGAGAGTCCATGGCAAGGTACAACTAGCCCACAGTGTGCTTTTATTCAAATGAAAGACAGGATTCCCGATGGCCTAGCCCCATGGGCATCCAGCCAGCCAAGCAAAACACCAGTGGAATTTTAGCCCCTACCTGACCTTCAGCTGTCTTTGTGCAGGAATAACCTACACCACTGTACATGGTGGCTCTTGTCCTATTTCAGAAAGAGCTGTACACATGGCAACTTCTCTAGGTAGCCCCTAGACATAGCCTCAGGTCAACTGAACCTGTTTGGGAAAAATCTGATGTGGGAGAACTGGCCACCAAAGGCAGAAGGTGCCAAGAGATCCAAGAAAGAGGTGGACAAATCTAAAATTACACAGAGTGCAATTTCACTAGGGATCTATGGACGTAGTATCTTGGGTGACAGCAAGAAGGGAGAATCCCCACACCCCAAGACAGGAGGAAGGGGTTAATATGCTAAGCTAGGTTAAGGTAGGCCTTGACTGGAATGTACATGGACTTTCTCAAAAACTATTGACCTGTCAAATATCAATTAAGAAATAGTCCAAACGTCAGTGGCCCGCACAAAATGCTTGGCTGACTATCTTAACAACTTTGTTTATCCTGTAGGGTTTGGAGTGTGTGTCAGAGTCACCTGGCATGCAAAATGGTGGTTACAACCAACATGGTGATTATAACCAAGATGGCTACAGTCAGGTCAAGCTGGATCCCTTCTTAATCCTGCTAATTGGGAAGTTTCCTTTTATAGTGGCTATAACAATATGAAAATCCCAACAGTAAGCACCAGCTAGTCATTGTGAGTTGCCTTTACATCACCTTTCATTTCACCCTCAGGTTCTTTAGTAGGCATTAGTGATGGGACAGAGTGGATTTCTCCAACTGAGGACCACTCCCTGCTGCGCAACACTAACCAGCCTTCCAGTCACTGCAGTCTTCCTGGTTTGTGGCTGACATATGACAACAGGGACATGGAATACCAGGACTGGAAAGCTCACCACCTCTGGTCTCTTTTAGATGTGGTTTCTAGATTCCACAGGGTCAACCAAAGGCTATGGGCTGGGGCCTCACCAGGGCCTGACTCTGAAAGAGAGGACCAGGATGGTGCCTAGGAAGGAGGGCAAAAGCCACAGTAGCAGCAGTGTGGTTTCCCCTTTTTGGATGGCTGAACTCCCAGTTGGGGAGAAACTAGACAAAGTCCTCTGCCCCTGGAGCACAGTCCCATAGAAGAAGCCAGAGTGTGTGGCATTTAAGTTAGGAGAAATGGCAACCCTAAAGGATCAGCCTCCCTGGGCACCTTTGCCTGGACTCTCAGTCGGAACCTCAGCTGCCCTCTTGAGAGTCTGTCAGCTCTAGCCTTGGGCTGCAAGCATGGGAAACAGGGTTGCTGGTGCCCCCCTGGGCACCTTTGCCTGGACTCTCAGTCGGAACCTCAGCTGCCCTCTTGAGAGTCTGTCAGCTCTAGCCTTGGGCTGCAAGCATGGGAAACAGGGTTGCTGGTGCCTGGAGGCCACGGAGGAGAGAGGTGATGAGAACCAGGTGTTTGTGTATCTTCTAGCAAAACACGGACATTTGTCTTTGCCAAGGTGCTCCTTGGAAATGCAGCACTAAGGAGGCCTCACCATGTGACCAGTGGCATCTCTGTCCTGCCTCCCAAGGAAGCAGCAGGAAAGTCAGATGAAGAGCAGAAGTTCTGAGAGCCAGCGGCTGATCCTTCTCTCTCCCCTCCTCCCAGTCCAAAGCCAAGGGACAGGTACTGAGAGTCCAGCACCTCACCCACCCACCCAGGCAGCTCTGCAGGAAGAAGCTTCCAGCTCCAGGCTGGATGCTGACTGAGAATAGAAGGCTGAGGCTCCTGGCAGGGGAGAGAGAGGGCAGTCACCCCAGAAGTAGCAGCTTCTTCCTCAGGGGTATCCCCCGCCTCCAGCACATCACGGGAAAGGCCCCCTGGTGGAACGTCTTCAGATAACTAGGTGCTGCAGAGCCTCCAGGGCTTTGACCTTGGTTGAAAAAATCTTTTCAGCAGCAAGAGGCAAATGGCTAAAAATTTTTACACAGGGTTGATTTGATGCCAAACAATGGATGGATCCCTTTGGGATCATTGACATTAGGGTCAACCTCTTCCATGCAGCCAGCTTCAGTGAACTCCTGGCCCTGGCTAGAGATGGAGGTGGACCTCCATGTTAAAATTCAGGGGGCAGCCCCCAGGCAGAGTGTGGCTCCTGCTGCCAGCCTCCCCCAGCTAGCTGTGTGGCCTCAGTCAGATCACTAGGCCTCAGAGAGCTGAGACCTGCCTTTTTCCTCTGTATGAGGACTTGGATTAGATAGCCCCTTCCTCCTAGGGTGAGTCACAGGTCTGAGCTTCCCTCTGCCATGGGATTTCTGAGTCAACGAATCATCCCTTAAAACCTGGAGAGGAGCTGCCTTCCCACCCAATTAGTGGCCTGATTCAAAAATGTCTGCCAGGCATTGAGCCTGGGAAATAAACCATGGGTAGAAGGTAGTTGGATCTATTTTCAAACCCGAGACAAGACCCCCGGCTCGGCTCGCTGCCGCGAGGACAGGCCCCTCTCATGAGTTGTAAGTTGCTGGAGGGCACACAAAGAGCGGGGTAAGTGACATTACCCTATCACCTTGCCAGTTCTGGCACCCACTGACTCTTGCCAGTGCTGTGTGTCAGGAGGGGGATTTTTGGTTGCTAGGCAAAGGGGTGGGCAGGTGATTCTTCTGCAGAATCACCCTTGTGTTGTGGAGCCCTGGGGCCCTATGGGCACAGGCAGGAATGAAAGTGAGTGGGAGCCCCAGAACCACTGCTGCTGACCTGCTTCCCCAGGGCGTCCTAGGCCTGCCTGCCACTGTCCTGCTTTGGAGATGGGGATAGTGATGTGAGGCGGTGCTGGTTGTGGTCAGTGGTAGGCTGTGATTCCCCCAGTCTGTATCTTTCTCTCTCTATCCCAGTTGCGTGTGAGATTTGGGAAAGCACATTCACTATTTTAGTTTTGTAGCTGAGCGATGAAAATATAAAAGTCCATTTTTCATAAACAAACTATAAAACATAAAACAACAGAATCAGCTTGCTGGTGGAATGCATAAGGAACCCCAAACCCTGTGATGAAGTGATTCTCCCTGGCAGGCTGTGGGAAGGGTGAGATTTTTATTTATCCAAAAGGTCAGAGTTTGGTTGTCATGTGGGAAAAACCAGCCCTAAACCCTGTCATTCCTCTTGGAAGGAGGAACTGACAGCTGTTGCAGCTGACGGCTCATCCTGGAAGCCTAAAGCAACCAAAAATGCCCTCCCCGTCGAGTGCCCACCCAGAGAAAAACCCAGCAGCGATGCAGCCTCCCACATGGGCTGCAGTGGCTCTGCCGGGCGGCTGCTCCCTGGCCCTGCCTCTCCCCTGCCCGGGCCCTCTCCTGCCTTCCCTAGACCCCAATGTGCCGAGCAGCCAAGTGAAAATCAAATTCCTCTGAGGCAGAAAGGCACAGCTGTGTGTTTACAGCCGCTGATTCAGATCCAAATCGCGTACCCTGCCAGTCTCCTGGTGAGGCAAGCTGGGGGCAAACTGTGTGCGCACGCCAGGCGGGGATCTATTTTGGGAGGTGACCCGCAGCCCTTTGCTATCCATTGCCTCCTTCCCACCGCCACGCAGGAAAAACAGCCTTCTAGAAGCAGCTCTCGGTGGCTTTGTGGGATTTCAGCCTGCCCCTTGTCTCTTGTGCAGTCACTCTGTCCCCTGCAGTCACACAGGAACGTGTGGGCTCCCATCTGGCCAGTGACAAGGAGAGGGGGAAGGTGAATGCAGGGCACTGTGCAGGATTAACAGCAGGAGAGAGACCACTCAGGAGCCAGGACAGCTACCTCTGCAGAGGACACAATCTGTCCCAGTCCTGCTGGAGGAGCAGGACACAACAAAAGGAGCCAGACTGACAGTCACAGTCCTAGAAAGGGGATGGTGCTGTTAATGTCAAAGTGAAAGAGAAGAGACCCAGCTCTGCCCATCCCCTAAACTGGAGAGTTGAAAGGGAAGCCAGAATGATCAAGGTCAGAGGACCTGGAAGTCTAAGAAGTAAGGCCCCTGTGAAGGCAGCTAAGGAGTCTCCTGGTCCTGGTGGGGTCAGGCAAGCCCAGCATTCTGGAAGGAGGGTGGGATCCCGTGTCCTTATCTAGAAATGGTCTGTAAGGTGCTGCTCTGAAGCAGAATGGCTGAGTGGCCACTGCAGGGAGCCGAGAAGAGCTCAGGGCAACAGGATTTTAGCTTTGTGACGTCTGCCAGAAGCCAAGGAGAGAAAGTAGCTTGGGGGTTTGCTCTGTGGTTCATAATGGATGGGGAGGTGGGACCGGTTGTGGATGGACAGCTACTCCAGCAATGCAGAGCCGAAATAGCTGTGGTTCTTCTCCAGCTAACCACGCGGACGCTTTTGGCCTGAGCATCAGTCCCATGGTACCAAATGGAATGGGCTTCATTGGTGTCATATTTTGTCAGGAACCTTCCACATCCCTCATGCCTGGCTTACCATGGGATGGTAACCCTAATAACCATATCCCCTACTCCAGAAAATATTTTTGTGGCCTGCCATCAATGCAATAATGTCTATTCCTGCCCTATCTCTCCCCATCTACCTCTTCTGCTCTGTGTTTGCCCACATACAGGTAAAGCAAGAATATTCCCAGTGCTTAATGGTTGGGAGATGGTGAATTACATGATTTATATCAACCCTAAAGGCGATCTCTGATAGTGGCCCACATGGTCCTAACTTCTCTAATTGTCCTCTTTTGATGACTTGGTTAAAAGTACAAAAATATCAACCCTATTCCAAGATTCATGCCTGGAAGGTATTCTTCATTTGGTAGATAATGAAATTATATTTGAAAAGTGTCTCAGCTGGGATGATGGTCAAAACAACTAGATAAAATTTAACCAGATGAAATTTATACTTCAAAACAATTCAACTTCACAACTACAGGATGGTGTTTGTAGCCTTCACTATAATTCAGGTTAAAAAATTAGGAAGTTGTAGTTGACTGCAAGGTTGATATAAGCTAACGCAAGATGCAACCACTTTTTAAGAAAAGCAATTTAGGATGTCAGAACAAAAGAGGCGGTCAAAGAGAAAAAGAGTGTTGCCCTGCTCTGCATTGATCTAAGCTATGTGGACTCTTGGTTTTAGATCCCCACATTTTTTTAACCTAGGATTTTAGTAAATGACAGAACATTCAGAAGTGAATATCTGGAGTGAGAAAGGGACTGTGGAAGCCAGGTCAGAAGAGACTGGAGTAGACAAAGATGTCTGGCCCCCAAGCAGACTCTGTGCCTGCCGTGAGCTCTATTCACATTTGTCTTCCAGAGCGAGTGGACACTTCTGGATTGTTCCAGAGGCCAAAAGTATAACAAATGTGTAGATGATCTGAGGAGAGTCACTCTACTAAAGAATGTTCCAACAGTAATGGAATATGTCACCTTCCTGGCCTTCCATTTAGAAGTTGAGCATTCAAAGATATTGTAAAGTAGGTTTCTGCTCTAGATTCCATTATCTCTTCCGGCTGAATTCTATGCTGCATTAAATATTTTGTTCAGGGCTTTATAAGGTCTGGGAAAGGAGAATGGATTATATGGAGGGAGTTTGCTGAGATTGGAGTTGGGGACCCAGAGGATTCAGATTAGACTTTGCCTTCAGGGAGCAAAGCCAGATGATGTCACACTGGAAGCAAGGGAAACTGTCAAGAAGTGGAATTACTGCCCTTCACATGTCACTGTGCCTTTCTCTCTCTCTCTCTCTCTCTCTCTCTGTCTCTCTCTCTTTTCAAAGTCATTCGCTGCTGCAGCAGCTGAGTTGCCCAGGGCTCTCTCCCCTGCATGCCTAAAAGAAGGTCAGCAAATAAAGGACACAGGCATCCGCTGGCACTGGGAGACTGACGACAGCTTGCAGTGGCCATGTATGTGGGGCACCTTGGCCCTGGGTCAAAGGAAGCCTGTCCTGTCGCAGTTCCCATTCAGAAAGTTGTTTTGCTGAAGGCAGAAAGATGACAAAAGTTGTTTGCCTTTTACCCCGGGGGCCATTGGCAGATTCCAGGTGGACAGGCTGACACAACCATCATCTCAGCCTGGCCGGGAACTGAAACTGCCCCAGAGGCCTCAGACCAAAAAGGACCGGCCCTCCCTGGCCTCCACACCTCCTGGACCGGCCTGGGGACAGGAAGTAAGGGCTTTCATTCTTTTCAGCTGTCCTAGGAACCAACCCAATTGCAGATGACACTCCTTCCTCTCTCAGGCTTCACCAGGGCTGCTTTCAACTCACCATGGAGTTGTATAATTATGGTGATTACAGCTTATGGCTTTTTTCTCTCCTCATCTTTTGCTTTCAAATTTGTCGAGGCCTCTTATTAAACGTGGCCATCTTGGTAAAGTCAGCAAAGTTTTAATAAGACATTTTTTTAAAACTGAAGAAAGCCCAGTCAGAGTTGATGGTTATTGTGTTCCCTCAGACATTCCTTTAAAAACCTGTCAGATGCAGTTAGTGCCTGGGTCTAAGAGGTAGAAGAGAGGGACGCACAGGGATCCAGGGGACACTTGTACTTTTCTGCAGGGCTGCAGAACCTGTTTACACCATGTCTCTGACCTTTCTCTCTTGCACCAAGAGCATGGTGCATGGAACCTAACAGGAACAGCCAGATCGTCCAACAAGGACAGGACACCCGGCCTTACCATCATGGCAGGTTAAGTTGGGAAATGAAGATGGAGCACCCAACTCAAAATTCAACCCGACCTTGTACTTACAGCACAAGGAGTAGGTGAATTTTGTCCTGGATGATACTTGAAGTTTCCAGAGTTTCTGTTGCTCTGACTACATAAAGAAATCAACCATCATCATGTAGAGATCACCATCCAACGGTCCTGTGCTTGATGGAGGCTTTCTTGGTTATGATACAGCTGTAGACCCCATTATTACTAGTTCTCAATCATGGCTTTCCTGAATAATTCCTAGGGTCTATAGGACATCACGAGGACCACCAAGAAGGAGTGTGGGTTGTGTAAAACCATCAGCACCCCACCTCCACCTGCCCCTCAGCAGTTTTGTCCAGGTTTGTTGTCAAGGTTCCCATCACATCCATGTTCCCCAGGGACCAAAGTGAGGGCATCTTGCTCCAGCAGGAGTGTGTTTTTAAGACATTTCTCACAGCCATCTGCCCTGAGCCATGCAGCCTGCTTCTTACACCAAAGAGAAAGGAGCTGGGTTGTGATTGAGCTTCCCTAACCACCTCGAGTCAAAAGTCAAAAAACATGGCTGTGATATATCCCTCAACTGCATTCTCCTCCACTCCTGAAAGTGACCTGCTTGCTTGGCCCTCTGAGAACACTGTCCCTTCAGTGCCCATAGAAACGCAGAGAAGCATGCTAAGTTGGAGACAGGCAGCGCTGGTGGAATTCCTATTGTCCACCTGATATTAGTATGAGACCCTGGGCAGGTCACTCACTCGCCCGCAGGTTCTGCCGCATGGGGTAGATGCTGGCATTGACAGGGCTGTGACAGCAATAGCTGCCATCTCTTGGGAGCTGGCAGTGTTAGACTGTGTCATGCTGAGCTTGGCCTGAGATGGACTTTGGTTCAACTCCAGCCCTACTACTTTGTATGACGTGAGCGTCTCCTCCAAGCCTCAGTTTCCTCATCTGTAAAAGGGACATGGAGTAATCGATGACATGGGAAAAGTTACACCAAGTGCTTAGCATGCTCTTTGAAGTGTATGTATTCAGCAAGAGCGGCTCTTAATATTATTGTCATCGTTATGGTGTCATTTGTAGCCCAAGCTCAGTTCTCACCTTATTTATTTCCTACCACACTCTGCGAGGTAGGTATTATTGTATTCATTTTCGCATTCAAGGGTGGGCAAGTGGGTATCTCGATATGACAATGTGTGCAAAAGTCCATTTATTACGTTGATTGACATGGTGACTACTCAATAGATGAGAGCTGTTGTTATTGTCCTAGTTTACAGCTGAGTCTGAGAGCTAGTTTCTCTTTTGGCTGAGGAATGGAGGAATGGTGATATCCAGCAGGCCAGCTTCTGTCCTCTGACTTATTTCTCATGGCTCCCATGCATGTCCCAGGAAGCCCTGGGAGTTGTAGGTCCTGTCGGCCTGAAAGGTGAACAATGCTCAGATAAAATATGAAATATGTTGTCCTCCTACTGAGGTTTAGGACCCTAAGATGCCTCCTTCTTCCAGACACAGACCAGGAATGGTTCTACTCATAACAGCGTGAAGTCCCATCTTCCAAATGTAGCCCACTGCATGATAACCTCACTCCCAGGAACACTCGCCTCTCAGCTATCTGCCTGCCTAGAGCCCCCCTGAGCAATCGAACCCCACCAAGTCCAGTTGCTCCATCTGCCAGATAAACAGAGGTTTCTATTTTTTAACCACTTATTACACAGCAAGGTTATTGGAGGAATCAGAAACAAATGGCAGGGGATGTTTTGACATCTCTAACAACTATACCTCTAGAGTGTGTGCTCTTACTGCTTCTACCACTGACAGAAGGAGGAGCAGAGAGGCCATTTGCCCTATTACAAATGGCTTTTTCCTGGGGAGAGTTTAGTTTTTGTGTGTATTTTAAAGTAAATGCTTTAAGTTTGCAGTATTTGTCAAAGACCATAGGGACGGATGTAAAACCCCACAGCCAACCATGTGGCTGCTTGTGCAATTTGCATGAGATGCTTATGTGAGCGCCTGTGGTAGGAACATGCACATGAGCGTGCACACAGGTGTATACACAGGTGCATGTGCTACCTGCCTGATGCACACCTGGGTGTTCAGTGTATGGTAGGTATGTAACCATACGCTGCCGAACTGCATGCGCCTCTGTGCATGGACTGCATGCCCGCTGCAGCTGTGTGTCGGGGCAGGGGCTCCTCTAAAGCCACAGGTCTTCATGGTTTCAGCTGGATAAGTTGTTCTTCACTTCCCTTCCCCCAAACACAATTGCCTAGTGCTGCTGGCGCAGAGTCAGAATGGCCGCTGCATTTCACCCCCGAGGTGGCTTCCTTCCAGCAGTGGGTGAGTGATCCCGGCGTCCACACACTCTCTAACCTTGGGGATCCTTCTGCATAGAAGGTACTCCAAGATCCAGCAGAGATGATCTGTCTGTCTGTGGCCTTGGCTCTATCCACCACTCCTGTTCTCCTACCACGGCCCCGTGGACAGTCAGTGGTACCCATTTCTTGGTGTCCCCATTTTTTCTGCCCTTATTTGCACCCATGATTTTTCCTTTGAAAGAAGTAAGGAGCAGAGGGGACCAGAAATGATGCTGAGGTGAGTCCCTGTCCTAGGTCAGTGGGCAGATAATGTACTTAGTTACTGATCCTGTAGCTCACTTCTCCAGATGCCCATTCCCTAGCAGAAGGAGGCAAAAATGCCCGCTTCCTTTGAAGATGTTTTCAAATTCAACAGCAGCGTCCTTAGGCTTCATCTCCCAGCTAAGCCTTCCACAACCTTTGCTCTGAGGACTCTAGGCCAAGTCCTGCAAGAAACCTCACATTTCTACATACCAGACCACCAGAGGAGAAAGCTGGGAAGCTGCCCATCCGCTGTCCCACAGGGGCCTAAAGCATCTCAGCAACATGTGGAAAGGCTCTGTAGGGAATAGGGCGGTAAAGCAGGCTCTCTCTGCAGCTAGGAATTCCAGACCAAGTTTGGGTCCAGGTGTCTCGAAAATGCTGCTCAGCCTGTTCCCTGCTGCACGTTTTCAGTCACTAATGCGTGTCTCGCAATTGCCTGCTGAAAGCACTCTGGTGGTAGGAAGGAGAGGGAAATGAGCTAGTGCTGTTTGCATATGCATCCAAATAGACATGAAGATTCACTAAAGTAGTATGCCTTCTTGGAGGGCGGTGGGCAGAAGGGTAGGTCAGCGTAGTGACCATCTGTGCCTTTTAGGCTCTGCCTTGGTGCTAACTTAACCAGGGGCCCAATGCACCTGTGTGTCAGAAATGATAGCACCCTTAGGAGGATGGAGTTAGAGCTCTCATAGGTCCCTTGGAGAACTGTGGGCTGCCAAACAAGTGACTTCTTCTGCTGTATTATCCACAATATCAAATAAGTAAACTTCAGCTGCACACTCCCCTGTAGTCATAGGAGAGGGTTTCTTGAACTTCCTAGTTGGTAGAAACTAGCAGCCAGTTGTTGCCAATAGCAACACAGTCATGTCCCTGTTTCCCGGTGTCGTCTTGCCTTGCCTAATTTGGAGTGAACCAGCACTTAGATACCAAAGTACCCTTGGGGAGGAGGAGAGAGGAAGAGGCAGGCATTGTGTGGGCCACATGCAGGCATGCGACCCAGGGGCTCCGCGAGCAGAATGTACTCCTCCCCGCCAGAGGCCGCTAAGCATTGACTGCAAGCTGAGTGCAGAAAGGGCTTTCTTGAGTTGGGACGAGTAGAAGGAGAGGAGAGAGAGCTGGCAGAAAAGAGGGCGTGTTTGCTGCAGGCAGTGCAGAGTAGCAGGGAATTTGAAATGCACCACTTGGGAAGGAGGCCTGGGAGTCTGGGCCTGGGCATTCTGCCACCAATGTAGGGCTCAGCTGCTGAGCCCTCGTCATTCCTGGCATCCCTGCCTGGTTCCAGATTTGTCCCTGCACAGCTGGAGGGACTGTGGAGAATAATTCATCCAAACTGACAGCCAGAAATTGGCCTCTGCAAAAAGTCCTATAAGTAGTGAGCCTGATGTGGGGCAGGAGTCAGAGGTACACCACCCAGAGAGGGCTTCCCCAGCCTGTCCCCAAATTAGGCACTTGACCTAGAATGATTTGAAATTGGGTTAGTTCTGTTTGCAATAAGGCCACTCTGCCTGGCCTACCTTGCAAAGGAAAGCATCATACCTGCTTCTTTCCTCCCTGGGATGGTGACTAGGATGGTGATCCCAGAGGCAGTGGCACTAGTAACACAAGGCCACAAACAGAACAGTGGCTTTGCCTGGCCGGTGCAGCAGCCACTGCTGAAGATCTATGTGCACTTAGCCTCGGTGACCCGCAAACCAAGCTGAGTCCTCAACCAGAGCTCCTTTCAGCAGGCTCATCAACCAGTAGGGGGCACCTCCCCTATCACAGGGTCCTCACATGTAAGGAAGGGAAGCCCCAAGCAGAGCAGAAACTGCCTGAGATGGGCGAGCATGCTCAAGAACTGAATCTCTTTCTCAGGTTGAGAAAATCGCCCTGCACTGCCCAAGAGCTGGCAGTGTCAGTGGGCCCAGAGGAGTCTTTAGTGCTTCCATCTGCCTCCTTCCTTGAAAGTCACAGCCCATGCAAGGCAGGTGAATGGCTCAGGAAGGTTAACCGCGTCAACTCTGCCACTGACTAGCTCTCTGCTCTCGGGCAAATTACTCGAGCTCCATTTGAGTCTGTTTCTCATCCATTTAGTGGGATTCAAGGAATATTAAGTAGCAGGGATGTTGTGGAATTTAGTGCAACTATTTGTCAAATGCCTTGTTTCTTGACACATGATAGCCGCCCAGTGGTTAGTCAACTGGCAGCTGTTAGTGACTGTCAGCTGACCTGTGTCCCTGGTGATGGGACCATCCCCATGCTGCTGTCATCAAGGTCTAGAAGATTTGAAGAGGACACTTGAAAAGGGAGGTACACAAGCTGTTGATGCCACCCAGTTGGGGAAGAGTAAGAAATTATAAAAGGCCCTGGGAGCTAAGGAGATACATTGGTCTTTTTACATTAATTCAAATGGGAGGCCTGACGACTCGCTTTTTCTAAATTCAACATTTCTAAATGTTTTTTAAAAAAAGAAATCACTGGCAGGTGTTGGAATGTGGTGTCTGAACCTGCTAAGGGTCCCAGTGACATTTTGTGGGAATTGCTTTCAGATGAAGTAACTTCGGGACAAAGTCCATATTCCCACCCTTTATATGGCAAAACCTGGTGGTTTACACCACTATACATAAGATGGGCTATTTCAAAAACAACCCATGAGTTTTATCCTGACCATCTTCCTTATTTTTCAAAATAGATTCAGATTTATGTATGAATGTATATTAATTTTTCAGCCAGTGAAGTTTTTATTATTAATTAAATTTTCACCTGTCCCTTGATTTAAAAAAAAAACTGGGTTGTTTTATGTTTGTGATACACCTTCCTAAAAAAAAACACCTCAAATAAAGAGAATATTTTAAAACCATATAAAATGCCCTTCAGCCCCTGAGAGAGATCAGAAAGCTTGGTGAGGACCCAGGAGAAATACAGACCCCAGGAATGAATCTTGCCACAGGGCTCCCGCCCGACTCCCTGCTGAAGGGCAGGCAGCCAGGTTCCCTCTTCCTTCTCATGCTGCTCTGCTATGGATTGGCCGCATGTCATTTCCAACCTGCCCCATTACCCAGTTTCCCGTTTCATCCACACCACCCTGCTTCACGGAGTAAATGGCGAGAAGAGACCCAGAGTTGCACGTTTTGAAACAATCCTGTACTGAGAGTGGATCTTCTTGCCATCCCCTGCCAGAGCTCCTTCGACCCCTAAGCCATTCCAAACAGATGGCGCTCTCTCTCCCCATCATGGAGAAAGGATACACCATGGAATTCCTTGTACTCACCATTCGAACCTTCCCTTTTGCCTTGCTTAGTGGAGAGGAGGCACCAGGAGCACCAACCCCCAGGGAGTTGCCTGATAGAGTTAGGCAGGTCTTAGCTTCTTGTCCCTTCACTGCTGAACTCAAGCCAGGACCTCTTACCTTTCTGCCTGCCTCTTGGGTTCCTGGTTGCTCTCCTCAGCAAGCGCCCCTCCTAGGCCTTCGCTTGTAGACATACACATCCTTCATGAACACGAGCATGTTCATGGGTAATCTTCAAACTCCTTGAAAGGACAACCCATCTCTGGGGCCTCTCGCTGCTTGCCCGATGGAGTCACTGGTGAGCCCCATTCAGCAAAACACCGTTTTTCATCAGCAAGGAGAAAATAATGCCTATGCACCACAAAGAGAGATCTGTGTGGTTCAATGGAGGCTAGAAATAGTGTTTCAAATTAGTTTTGTTGCGAGTTTCCAGTTCCCCTAGCTGAGGAATCTGGGTTACTCCCATACTGGAGGAGGAAGCACTGAATTTCTCCAAAGGCAAATATGGGCTCAGCAACTGAAAAAGAGTAAGGAGTGTGAAATTCCCGGGCAGAGATGTGACAGCTGGGATTTTTCCCCTCCTAATCTTTCTTTCTTCCTTCTGAGGTATAATTACATATGGTAAAATGCACATATCTGAAATATATGGTTCACTGGATTTGACAAATGTATACACCCATGTAATCTACACCCCATCACCCTAGAAAGTTCCCTCGTGTCCGTTTCCAATCAGTTCTGTCCTTCTTCCCCAGAAGGAACCACAGTTGATTTCTAGCTTCATAGTAGCCCAGATTGTGACTTGCTGCACTTGAGACCTGTCACTTTGGTCTTGGATCATCTGAAAAAATCAGCAAGAGAATTCCATCTGCTGCTCAAATATCTATATTCCCTTACTATTGAAAAGGGTCCTCTCTGAGCCCCTAGTGCTTGGCTCTGCTCCCCCCAGTATGCCATCTGACCCCCAGGGATACTCTCTGAGCACAGTCTTCCTCCCAGTCCAAGAGATTAGCACCCAGCTTGCAGGTAAGTGGGGAAAGCTCTTGGTAACCCAGATTGTGCATGCTTTGTTGATTACTGTGTGAAAGTGCAGTGCACAGGGCCACAGCATGTCCAGCAGCATGTTGGTTTTCCTTAAAGCGCTGCACAAAAGGGAGCAATTCCTTTTGTGTCTTTCCTTTCAGAAAACAAAGGATTCTGTGATCACCCTCTTCCAGGCTTCTAGCCATCAAGATGGCCATGGAGCTGAAATGATTAGTCAGAGTGGAGGGTGGGAATTGAATGTGTGAGTGTTCGTGAACCCAGCACTGAACCCCATGGTCCATGAAATGGAAAGATCCCAAGTTTTATTGGATAACACTTTGCCAAATGTCTCAAAGGTGAAAAGCACTTTGACTGTATGCAAAGCTTTGGTGTCTCTGGAATGTACCGTCTGCAGCTCAGTTTTTAATCACTGTATTTTTTTTTTCACTTGGACAAAGACTGCCTGCTAATAGCATTTTCAGCCACCCTCAGCTGCTTCGTTCAGCTATGCCAAAGCTCCAGGCTCAGCTGGCTGCAGTTTCCTGGCACCATGACCCATTCCCAACTGACCAACACTGAGGAACATCACAAATTCACACCCTGAAAAAAAAAACACTCCCTCTGTTGCTGCGCAAGTGCTAGGCACAGGCAGGATTACCAGTCCCTTTCCTGAGCAGTTCCTACAGAATCCTCCAAACTGGAGACTGGGATGGGAGGTGAGGGCATGGAGGAAGGAGCCCAAAGGGTGCAGGCAGGAACAATCCCATCTCTGGACAGAGCAGGGGTCTCAGGAGCTGCCTGCAAACCCCCAGGGACATATCCTTTGGGCAGCTCATCTCTGTGCACTGGTAGCCTCTGCTCAGATTTCACTTTGATCCCTGCACACTGCAGGAAACAGCTCTTCAGAAGGGAGGCTGTTGCTGAGCAAGTGGGATTGCAGGATCCGTTCCCCAAAGCCCTGGGCCAGGCATCTAGCCATGCCTGCATCCTGCATGATTAACTGCCTTCCAGCCCGAAGCTGCCCTCCTCACCCAGGAGGTCACCATGTAGCCAGTAGATTGCAGCTGAGCTGGGCTGCTTCCCAAGCCTCCCGGAACCTTCGCGACCTCCATCTTTAGCAACAGAACTGGCATTTGGTAAATGTGTGAGTGCAGCAGTGGGGAGAGGGAGACAGAAATGCCAAGCAACACTACCTAGATTGATGAGCAGTTGGGAGCAATCTCAGGAGTGGCCCCTGGGCTGGGCAGCTGCACCATCGGCCCCTGACAATCCTGGGAAATGGAAGTAGTGGGGGGTTGAGGAAGGGCAGGCAGTTGCAGGCTGGCCACAGGACTTGAGTCAGCTGTGAGGCTGGACTCCTGGACTATGGTAGGAAGAGATTAATTAGTAAATCCGAGCCTAGCCCAGCTCTTTCTGTGGAGCTGGGAAGGGTCAAGGGTAGAGGTGCCTCAGGGCCAAATTCACCTAGACTGAATAGACACACCATCCTTCAGAAATAAAATATCCAACCTTCTTCAACCTATGGCCCCCTCTCCAGCCAAAATGACCTCACTAATGAGGACAGAGCTGTAATGAGGGTTTGGGCAACTGAAAAACCTTACCTTCCCTGTCTCTGGGTTCTGAATACACATATTAGCAACAGACTCTTGTTTAGAAGGTTAGTGATTTTTTTTTCACATCTACCAGTTAAATCAGAGTGCCAAATGTCATGGATAGCAACCCAGAACATACATATTTTACACTGTGTTGTTTGTGGTCCTGGTGGAAGAGGGTTGGGAGAAGAAGGAACAGCTGGTTTTAGGAATGTAGTTACTGCATCAATAAACAGCACCCAGGAGGAAAGCAGAATTCTTTGGCTCTTTTCATAGGAGCAGGGATGGGCATGCATGTTAGGAGACAGAGAAGCTCACATCAGGAGCCTCTAGACTCAGTTGTTCCAGAAAGGACCTCATACACATTCCCATGCTTCCTGTCTTCAGGCCTGCACTGAGAACACACATTCCCAGGTGGACCTGGGAATGACAGATGCCTCCCCTGCACTCAGGGAGAGTGACAACTAAGTGTGTGCTAGCTGGGTATGTCCCCTCCACCCAAGGCTAGAGGGGAGGCCTTCAAGGCCAATCCCTGCCTTCTGGGAACTGTTGTGAAGCCTAACCTGCTATAGACAAAGGAGTAGCCATCCGGTTTAAAGATTCTTGAAGACTGAATACAGAAACCTTCTAGGATTTTTTAAAAATCTGATTTAAAAATCCTTAGCCTAGTATAAACACATACTGCTGCAGGCTAAGTTTAGTGTATTTGAAGGTCCAGATAAGGTTATTGATGGGGGGTGCGTGCAATTTCTTTTTTTTAAAATAGGGTGAAAAATGAAAAGATTTTGTCTGGCAAAAATGGGGAATGAAAGTGGGGAAAGGAAGGGGAGGTAGATGTAGACTGTCCTGCATCTCCTGAGAGCAGTTCAGTTTCTGTCTAAGCACCCATCCGTGCCATCAGAATTCTCAGCCAAGCTGGCCATGTCCCTCCATGGAGTCCTAAGCCAGATGTCACGTTGTCCTGCATACAACTAACTCCAAGCCTGTGTTGTTCATTTGTAGATATACCCGTTATCCATCAATTCATCAATCAGCAGGTTTATCGAGTACCCTATCAGGCTTCACAAACCTGATCAATTTTTTTAATTACATCCAGCTTACACACAGCCAAACTCAGTAAACAAGACGAGCCCCCGCACCCCACTCGGAAATGCATGTGAGGAACTGCTGGCCCTTGCAATCTCACTACCCAACCCCACAGCCCTTGCTGACAGGGGATTGTCTGCTACCCTTTGCAGATGGCAATGCTGTTGCTCACCTGTTGCCAATAATATGGGTTTTGAGTATTTTCCTAGACACGGTGATCCATATGCTCAGGTCCAGGAACACTTTTTAGAACCCTGCCCAACAATACAGATTTCTGAAGAGGGGGAGCCAGGGAATGGGTGCGAACTATGTCAGGGGAATTGAGCCGAAAACTGCCTGACTCATCCTCCTAAACCCACTGCTTGGTGCCCTGTCCTGAATCTCCTGCCAGAACAGAGGCTCCTCTACCACCAACTGGACTCTCCCAGACATCTGTGCCTCATGCACTGGACCTCATGGCCAGTTTATTAACTTAATTTTTGAGAGGAATAGCCACACAGGTTATAAGTAAAGAACTCAGACTTCCTGGCATGAGGTCATCAAACTCAGCTCCTCGGTATCACAGATGGGGAGTCAAGAACGTGCAGTCAGCAGGAGTGCACTGTCCTGGGACATCCAGTGGCTCTGAGCCTCCACAAATGCCCCAGTGCTTTCATCACCAAGAGCACCTAAAGTTTATGTCTATCCTGCATTTTGAGCAAAATTCATTGATCCTCTGCAATCCCGTTTCTAGTCACTCAGATCCTTAACCACCATTTATTTAGGTAAACCACCCTCCCCGCTGACCTCAGTACTCCCCAATCCATGTTTTCCTACCCCGTCTGAATATCATCAAGTTCAGGGGCAGCCCGCAGGCATTAAGAGGTGCTCTACCCCGAGGCTTTAAATGCCTGGTTCTTTGGTAAGTAAAACTCTTTCACTCCAGAAAGAGTACCAGCCACACACCATCACTCTCTTAACCTGCCCGGCAGTCCTGACTCTTCCAACTGTCCCCAGGTAGGGCTTGCGTGTTGGAGGTCCCCGTATCAAGCTGGTCAGAGGGGTTGGTGAGTTGATTGGTCTCCGTGGCTCGACCAGCAATTAATTCACCTGTCTGGCTCTCTGTCTCTGTCCCTCTGTGTGTGCACCCTGCTTGCCTCTGTGGCTCTCTCTGCAGGGAAAGTCGCTGGCGGGCAAGCGCCTCACCGGCCTGATGCAGTCCTCCTGAGCATCCCCACTGCAGGGCGAGGGCCAGGGCCCGCAGAGCACACGGGCAGGCGGCGGCGCTCCACATCTGCGGACAGAGTTTCCTTGCGGGGAGATTTGGTCACTGTGAAGGAGAAGGAGTGAGGGCCGTGCAAGGCGATGGTGGGGAGATCGGTGGGTGAACAGGGACACCAGGAAGAGTCCGCAGAGCCGGGGCCAGCTGGGAGAGGCTCCTGTTTACACAGTTGGACAGCTGTACAGTTGTGCGCCAACGCTCCATCGTCTCAGAGGCCCTGTTTCTGACTCGGGAGAGAGCGTCTCATGGGATTCCTGTCGGACTGTCACTTGGGATTATGTTCTTATTATCCTCACTCCTCCTGCTGTGTGGGGCAATCATGCCCTCCTGCAAACTCAAGAGAAGCAAGCAAACCCTGGGCATGTCCAGTATTATGCATCACCTCCCGTCCCTTCTGGTGCACCCAGAGTCACAGCCGCCATGTCCCACCACCACCCGCCGCCCCCAATCTCTGTGGCCACCTGGTATGACCAGCCAGCACCAGGCACAGTTCTCACAGAAAATGTCCAAATCAGGTTTTCAGTGCTAAGGCGACCTCACCTTAAGTTCTTTCCACTCCGTTTGAGACAACCTTTGAAGAGGCCTCCACGGGTGCAGTGGTTACCCTAGAGTCCCATGAAATGTCTCAAGGGGCCTGAGGATGAGGATGCATTGGTGCAGATGAAAAATCGTGTTGCTTAACAGCCTGGAGGTTCTGATGACCATCTTTCAAAAAAATTATTTAATTGATCCTGTTTTCACACTCTTGATCCTTGGTTCGTTCCCTCGCATTTTACTCAAAATCGACATGGCTGTGAACTTCAGGGCCATTGGGATTCTCCATTCCTGCAGCCCCAGGTGGAAGCTGGGAGGGCCCCCGACCTGGGAGGTGGCTAGATTGCAGAGCTGGCAGCCTCCGCACGGTGGCATCCTGCTGGACAAGGCCAGAACCTTGCTGTGTCTGGGGTCAGTCGTTCCTGAAGCTGGGGCAGAGTGTGCTATGGCAGGGCCAGGCCAGGGCCACACGGTTCCCTTCCCAGTCTCAATCTGAGGGCCAGCCAGAGCACCCTGTTTAACCAAGCCTGTCATCTAGGAGAAAGACCCCCTGGGGTGTGTGTGTGTGTGTGTGTGTATGTGTGTGTGTGTGTAAACAACCCTTTGCCAACTTGGCTGTGAGGACATGTATCTAAAGCACCAAGTCAGGTGCCTGACACATAGGAGGTGCTTAGCAAATGGTAGCTAATACTGTCATCGTTGTCACTGTTGTTATTGTGATACCCACGAGACCTCGGACGGAGCTGTATTAAGCAAGCTGTTTTTGAATTCAGACACTCAACCATCCCCACCTGCTATGATGATCCTCCTTTGATCTATTTTTGGCCACAGGTGAAAAATCTCCCTTGGGAGTGTATAAACAGAAAACATAGAAGGAGAAAAGTGATCCCTGGTGTTTCTTTACTCATGCAGGAAAATTCACCAGCTGGTGACCAAAGGCTCAGATGATTGTTTGCCATCCCAGCCTTCTGGGTGCTTTCTTATGACCCAGCTTTCCAACCCCCACCTCTGAGTCCTGGCTATGTCTGCCTCCACACAGCCCTATTCCCCACACCTCCGGTCTCCTGTCCCTCACAGTGGAGCCACCTAATGGACATTAGGAGTCTCCATTATGGCTGTATCCTCATGGCTTCTGACAGCCACCTCTGTTTTCCCTACTGGCAGCAGTTCTTCTGTCTTCAACATACAGCAGAAGCTAGAAAGGGGACATATGTTGGGTCCTGAGAAAGTTTTCAAAGGGACAGGACAGACCCAGATTCTCAGTGGACACTCCCACACTTTCAGCACCTGGCACTTGGCAAATACTTGCTAACTACTTGAGTAAATGAATGTAACGAAGCCCTATCTCAAGTGATAGGGTCTCAAAAGGCTCCTCCTCTCCTCATTCCTCTTTTTTAAAATCCCCTTCTTCATGCACACCCCCTGTTTCAGAACAGAGTTATAGTCCAAGTTCATTTGCACCCAGTGTTGTCCAAAAGGAAGCTCTTCTCTGCCAGGGGTCCCACGCTTTGCTGAAAGGGAGGTATGTGGATAAAGAGTGTTCCCAAGTAGTGGACACCTTTGTGCCCTCAGTTATCCAGGGCCTTCTGCCACTCTCCCAGGCTGCAGAGAACATCCTAAGTCAGAATGTAGACAGGGCAAGGTTGGCTTCCTGGCCATGACTTCTGTGCCCTTTTCTTCTTCCCAATTGGCTGCTGCTCCTGAGCTATGCTGGCCTAAGAATTGGCCTCACCAAGGAAGTCCCTATAGGATCCGTCCAGAGCCAGATGGACTGTAGCCCTTAGTTGGAGCAAGCTGAAAGCTTCCAAACACCTCCAGGGACATCCAGAAGGGAGGACAATGTCAGCAGAGGCTCATAGAGGTGAGGATGCCTCAGATGGATTCAAACCCAGAGCAATAACCCTTCATCCTCACCCTTCACCAGAAGCAGGCACAGTCCCAGGCCCTCCATCATGTGTTCCTCAATAGCTCAAACAGGGGGTTGCAAGAAGGAAGTGGGACAGGTTGCTCCACCCAAATTTGCCAGTCCAAAGTCAGCCTACCATTCAGACCTAATGCAAGGATTTGGAAAATTTAGTCTTGGCCACGTCCCCATTTGTCTGGTCTACACGGCCAAAATTCCAGACTAGATGTTAATGGTAGCAAAGCAAATTCTTCTGTCCCATCCTGTTCCCCTAAAAGGCACCTGAGCTCCCCTGATGGGGCATGGCCTCTGGGTCTGAGACTCTCCCCCCTGAAGGTTCACAGGGCAAATATCATTTTGACAGCCCATGGCCAAAGTGTCAGGGCAGCCTTAGCAAGTGACCACCAACTCTCCAGGTGAGACACACAGGCAGGCCCCAGGCATGGGACATTTGACTGAAATAAATAGCCTTTCCCTATGTGGGAAGAGTCCAACAGGTATGTTCACACATAAATGCCCGGTGGTAACTCTTTGGGTTGGGGAGAAGGCACATGCTTTCCCAGAAAGTGATGTCAACTGTGTTCTCCTGGGAAGGTAACTGTACCCCAGGGTTCCAGCTGCCAATGCAGTTTACTGGACCTGGGTTCCAGGTTCCCCACTGCTGACTGGTCAGGTACCAGGCCAACACCCTAGAAGGACCTCTTGCAGCTCTGAGTTGCTGAACACATGAGGACATGCTCAGGGGTTTTCCCTCATCAGGATTCCTGGTATGTTCAAACTACCTCACCAACAGGACACTGAACCAGGAGCCTGCCTCCCATCTGGCTCCCTTGCTGGTTTTTGGAAATTGATATTTTTCCTAAAATGCATCCCTCCTGTTCTGTGCTAAATGCACGGGCTTCAAAAGCCACCACCAGGAAGCCTCTCAGAAGGTAGAAAAAATGAAGCGCTGTTTGGTCTTTGGGTCTTGCAGAAGGTAGAAGCTGGGAAGCCCTAGGTTGGGGGAAGATAATGTGCTACAACCTCTAAAAGGATCTGGCTGAGATGAATGTGTAGCAAGGACCATGAAATAGTCAAATAGTGGCCAAATTATCACTAATAACTCACCACGGGACCCTCTGAAGGGAGGCCTGTGCTCATGTAACCATGGCAACAGCAGATGCCAGCAACTTATTTATTAGTGCCACCCAGTGATAAGGCAACCCCTGGGCATGACCCAGGGGCCATAAAGTAGCAAAGTAGCAAATGTAGCAATAAGGGGCCCAGGGCCCCAAAGGGGCAGGGCCTAAGTGACCAGGGCTCAGCCCTCTCCCTAGCCTCAGAGAGGGCTCAGAACTAGCTGCTGCCAGCTGTCTGGGGAGAGGAGATCCTGCGCGCACCGAGGGCTCCTGTCCTATACTCTGTGCCCACTCACCGCATGATCACGGACACATCGGAGTGGCCTCCTTGTAGTGCATGTGGTTCTCCTTAGTTTATTTTTCTGGAATTTGGGGATTGGACCCCAGAACCAAACATGCTGGTAATAGTTTTAAAATAAATGACTTGAACTCACATCAATTCCGCTAACTCTGTGTGACTCCTTGGTTTGGGCTGTTTATTGGGCAGGATTTACTTTTAGGAGGAAAAAAAAAAAAACTCTACCATCCCTCCTCACCCTCTACCCTATCCCATTATCTCTCTCACTGCCAAGATGCTAGGCCCCTCGGAGGAGCCAGATCATCCTGGTCATCAGAAGGTTGAAGCCGCTACCTCTACCAGGGTGTCCTCAGCTGGGTGGACTCCATGTCCCACTGTCTGTGCTCAGGTGCAAAACCCAGTGGTTGCTGTGGCACCACCTTGACTAAAGTCCCAGAATTGAAGTCCACTGCATACAGACGGTGCTCCTTATAGGGAGTCTTGGTTTCCTGAGCAACAGACAATCTCATTTCCCGCTAACACCAAAGCAGCAGGACTCCGAGAGCCTGAGAGTCAGGCTGACAAGAGGAGGAAGAGAACAAAGTAAAAAGGACTCTCTATTAATGACAAGGCTGGCACCTAGCAGCACGCTTCAATGGCAGAAATTTTTGCTCCCCAAGGTAGAAAAGATTTCAGAGGCATAGGAATAGGTCTCTCGTCACATCTGGATGGAAGCCAAACTGTGTGTAAACTCCTAGGCCATCTCCTTGAGCAGGATTTCCTGTACCACAAGGTCAAGTTCAAGGGCACACCTTTCTGGGGTCTGTAGTGTGTCCCACCATCGGGTCCTGCTCCATTTGCAAAACAGCCCTGCTTCCCTGTCCTCCTCTAAGGCCACCCCTCCAGGGAACCTGGAGCTCCTCCTCCCCAGCCGGACCATCTGGCTTATTTCCAGAATCTTTGTTTAGCAAGCTGTCACTGTGTGCACACACAGTCCTGCAGACCACCAAGGACAGAGATCTGCTTCTAGGTCAAGGGCAGAGGTGGAGATCTGAAGCTGCCAGTGATAACCCGAGTGCTGTGCCCACCTAGGGATATCTGGGAGCCACCTTCACTGCTTCCTCTCTCCCTGCAACTTCTTGGGGACTTTGGATCTAATATGCCTGAGGCTGTCCTTCCCCTGGTGCCAGCTTCCAGTTGTCATTGAATCTTAGCCTCTGAAGGACATCAGGACCTTCCAATCCCTGTCAACCCAGGCAGCCTCAGACAGGCAAGTCCCCTCCCGGCCGGCCCAGCCCGTACTCTGCCTCAGCCTGCCTTCCTCAGCAGAAGCACCCACAGGGATCCTGGCTGCCCTCAGTGCAACTCCCAAGCCAGCTGCTGAGCTCCTTTCCCTGAACCCAGCCCTTCAGCACCAGCACTGGGGTTACAGGATGTCCCAGACCCCACACCCTGAGGCACAGCCCCTCCTGTCCCCACCCTTGAGGAGAAGCTGCAGAGTCTGGTTTATTTTAAAGGGGCCTGGGGGTGGGGGGTGCAGTTTGACACAAGCTCTGCTGGGAAGAGCTCTGTGCTACACTCCTGCTCCATCCCCCACAGAACCCTGGGGCTGGACTGGCCAGGTCTGGTTTATTTCAACCTACAAAATGACAAAACGGAGACACAGCCCCTGATGGCAGAGACCAAGCCACACACTCTCAGTCTGAGCATTTGCTTCTTAATTTGTAAAACGGGAATAAGAATTTTTAAATCTTACAGTGGCTATGAATTAATATGGGGACTACATCCCTGGCACACAGCATTCCCGACATTGATGCTGGTATTAGCTATTTCCAGGCATGAGCTAGGCACTGGGAGTTGGCAAAGGGGGAATACCTCGACCAGTCTCTGCCAGACAGCTCCCCCTTGCACCCTGGCCCTTGGGTGCCAGTCCCTCCCAGAAGCTCGGGGCGGTGAGCATTTTTGGTCTGCACAAGCAGTGGCCTCACCCTGCCTGTGACAAGCCCCTTGCTCTCCCTTCCCAAAAAGGGCCTGATTCCCTGACTGTCACTAGGATGGCCTCAGTGAATGTCGCTGGAGGAGGCCTCAGCAATAGCAGGGTGCCAGCTCCTCCTTCAGACCCGATGACCACGGGCACAGCAGAGATCTCTGCTCTTCCTCTGGATGAGGTCTTGTGACCACTTTGCTGGAATCTGAATTCTGAGTTCTTGGTCAGAGATACTCCATTTCAGGAAAGGACTGAGACCTGGAAGCTGGCTGAGGGGCCAGGCAAGGCCTCGGTGCTGAGTGTGTGCTAGGCGAGACATGTAGACACACAGGTACCTCCAGCCCTCATTCCCAAAATGACCAACCAACAAAACGAAGCCTGTTTTTCCTCTTTATCCTGTTACATCATGGAAAGATGGCTTCTAGTTGGGGAGAGGTGGGAAGGTCAGTAAAGGAAAATTCAAAAAGTGAGTCAAGACCCTAGATTTCTCTTGCTGCTCCTCCCTTTCCTGCGCTCAGACCCTCAGGAAGGAATCAATTCAGTGCACATCAGCACTAAGAGCGACTGCCACATTTTTTTGGTCCAATTGTGTGTGTGTGTGTGTGTGCGCGTAAGAGAGAGAGAGACTTTTTTTTTATTGTTTGCAAATTGAGCTATAATTTCCTTAGAGTAAAATTCATCCTTTGTACATAAGGTGCTATCAATTTTGACAAACTAACACAGTGATGTAACAACCACCAAATGTTCCCTTGTGCCCCTTTATGGTTAATCCCTTCCCCCTCCCTTCTGCTCCTGACAGCTATTGATCTGTCTTCTGACCCCATATTTTGCCTTTTTTTTTCTTTTAGAAAGCCATATAAAGGGAACCACTGAGTAGGTGACCTTTGAATCTGGCTACTCTCACTTAGCTCAGTGCCCACGAGGGCATGTGTAGGTAGGACATTCTGTTTTGAGACAGAAAGAAACTGAGGTCCAGAGGAGAGCAGATGGGGTCTGGAGCAGCAAGGCTCAGAGCACGGGTTTCAGCTGTCACACAGCCTCCCGGCCCAGTGACCACACTTCTTCAGCAAGTCATCTTTCTAACCCTCCGAACTCCGAACCCCTGCTTGAGGAAGCACATGACCACAGAACTCGCACATGGCAGAGAATGCAGGCTTTATTCATCCCACAGAAGTCTCCTGCTTGGAGACACAGGGAAGCAATGGGTGCATATCAGAGTAGGGGTGGAGGAGGGGTCAGTCATAAAGGGGCTGGGGGAATGCTTCAGGGTGAAGGAATTATTCTCTACCTTGGTTTTTGGTGGGGTTCCTCATTGCATCAGCATTGGCTCTTCTAAGAGGGAGCTTTAGCAGGCAGTGCTTGCTGTAACTCCAGGTGGGAGGACTCCTACCAGCAACCCGGAGCTCCTCCTGCCTTCTCCAAACAGAGACATGAAGAATGACAAGGTGATGGGAGCTAACTGGCAGTACAGTGCTGGAACAGAGCCCAGGGACAGAGGGATCCAGGTAGAGAGATACAGCCATGAAAACCAGGCCACAGGAGATGATCACCCGAGGGGTTCTCTCAGAGATCTCAAATCCAAATGTTGGACTTTTTAAGGCAACATTATGAACTCATGAATTTAAATATATTTTATGTATTTCAATCCATCACAATTATTGTCATTATTGGTGTCAAAAGTGCCCCATCTTTGGCCAGTGAGAGACTGAGTTCTTTGGATCTGACCTTGGCCATCTTGACAACTTTGTTGCTATCTTGCATAATAAGATAATCCAGAATTATTTTGCACATCTATTGTCCCATCCCTAAAATTCCAAGTGAGTGAAAGTTTATGAACACTTTACCATAAAATCATGGGGTCTTATGATGGACTTGGCTGGTAAACTGAGTCTCCCACACCTCCAGAATATTAGAATTGAAAATTTCTTTAGCAACCTACTAGCTCAGAGCCTCCAATCTACAGAGTGGGAAAGAGAGACCCAGAAACATTGTGACTTATATAAGTTTACACAGGGCAATTGTTAAAGACCGGGTTCCCTTATTTCTAATCTCTTGAGCTTTCCATGGACCTTCCTTTCCTTATATATCCTCAGTCCATGTAGTCAGGCCATTCCTCCCAGGCCACATCCAGGACTTTCCTGTGTGTGACATAAGATTGATGTAAAAAAATGGAAATACCTCAGTTTTAAAACTTGTAATGAAGCTACTGTAATCAAGACAGTGTAGTATTGGTATAAGGACAGACATAGAAATTGATGGAATAGAATTGAAAGTCTAGAAATAAACTCATATATTTACAGTCAATTGGATTTGAACAAAAATGCCAAAACAATTCAATGGTGGGAAAGAATATTCTTCCTAAAAAATGATGCCAGGACAACTAAATAAAATTGAAATTCAAGAATGAACTTGGATCCCTGCCTTACACCATATGCAAAAACTAACTCAAAATGGATTAAAAAGTTCTTACTGTAAAACTCTTAAAAGAAAATATTGGCGTAATCCTCATGATCTTGGGTTAGGTGATGTTTTCTTTTTTAATTTATTTTTATTAGTGCATTACAGTTTTCCATGCTGTTGGGATTAGTTGTCACATATTCCTAGATGCATACAATTCAGCAATACAGTTTGTTCAATAACCCCACACACATCCCTCTACCTCCCTCCTCCTGTCTGCTGATCCTGGCAACGGTTTCTCAATGTAAACAACAATAGAAAAAGAAAGATAAATTGGATTTCACCAAAATTAAAAACTTTTATGCTTCAAAGAGCATCAACGAAGTGAAAAGATACTCCTGGATTGGGAGAAAATATTAACAATCATATAACTGATTGGCACTTATGTCTGGGATATATGCAGAACTCCCAAACTCAATAATAAAAATATAAGTAATGCAACTAAAAGATGAACAAAGGATCTATATAAACATTTCTCTAAAGAAGATATACAAATGGACAACAGGACAGGAAAACATGTTCGACATCATCAGCCACAGGGAAATACAAATCAAACCTACAGTGAGACACCACTTCACACCTGCTAAGATGTCAACAACAAAAAAGACATCAAGTATCCATCAGGATGTGGCGAAATTGGAGTTCTCATATGATGTAAAGAATGCCGGAAGTTAAATGATGGGGATGTTAAATGCAGTGGCCACTTTGGGAAACAGTCTGGTGATTCCTCAAAAGGCTCAACTTAGAATTACCACCTGATCCAGCAATTCCACTCCCACCTGTATGCCCAGGAGAAATGGAAACATATGGCCATAAACATTGTGAATGCTAATATTCATAGAAGCATTATTCCTAATAACCCAAAGTGGAAATAACCCAAATGTCTATCAACTGATAAAGAGATACACAGAATGTGGCTTAGCCACACAATGGAACATATTTGGCAATGAAAAGCAAAGACACCTGCTGCAACATGGACAAATCCTGAGAACATTACGCTAAGGGAAAGAAGCCAGTGTGAAAGACTGTGCACTGTATGATTCCACTTGTACAAAACGTCCAGAAGATGCAAAGCTGTAGACACAGAAAGCATATTAGTTGTTGCCTAGGGCTAAGGGGATTGCAGCATGGAAATGGAAAGTCACTGTTAATGGATGTAGAGTTTCTTTTGAGTGTGATGAAAAGTTCTAAAGTAGATCATGGTGATGCTTGCACAACTCTGCATCTAGTTAAAACCATTGACATAAACTTCAAGTGGTTCTTATCCTAAAAGACCACACCATCTAGAAGGTATCTGTGTATGTCATACACCTGGGTGGTATGTGACTCATATTTCAGCAAGTCTGCTTAAAAAGTGAGGGAAGAGAAAGAAGGAAGGAAGAAGAGAGAGGAAAGAGAAAGAAAGTAGAGAGAGGGAAAACAGAAGGAAAGAAGGGAGGGAAGAAATAGAGAAGGAAGAAAAGGAAAGGAAAAGAAAAGAAAGGGGGAGAGAAAAAAACAAAAGAGAGGGCAAGATAAGGAAAAGGAGATAGCTAGATACCAGGAAGAAAGACAAGCCCATTCTTCTAGATCCTCGAGAGAACTGGGCAGGACTGGAAGGGAGTGGGAGAAGGTAGATACAGAAAACTTTGCAATCCTGCCTAGTGCCAACGACGGGCACAGGAGTTGCCAGGTTATCCCAGAGCAAGTGCTGCATTTCATCTGAATCTGCCCACTCTGGGTAAGGGCTGAGTAGGAAACTAATGTGAGTAGATGGATTAGCGGTCTGCATGATAACAGATCCACTCAGCATGCTGTCTTATCCAGCATGAACCTAGTTTTCCAAAGCTTCAGCCCCAGGGACACTTGGGCTATAAGAGGGAATACGCTGGATGGAGAATCGGCAGACTTGGGTTCTAGTCTTGACTGGCACTACTAGCAGTGTGACTGGCTGGTGATACAGCTCACCTGGGCCAGTCATTGCCCTATCTCCAGAGGTCCACATTTTCAAGAAGTGATCTGAGGTGATCCGGATGCACCTGTAGGTGAGAAGCTCTGGACTAGACCTTGTTTTCTTTGAGCATGAGGACTGTGTGATTCTGGGAATGGAGATTGATTGAAGTTCAGCACAGACATACTCCTCTTATCCACCCTTTCTCCAACCAAAGTGCCCATCCCCAACCTCCCCCAGGTTACTCAGAACCAGACTACAAGCTTAGAATGGCAGCATCCAGAATTTCCATACACCAGCTCCAACTCCCTAGGCTAGCTCTCTGCCTCCCACCCTTACAAAGCCAGTTTTGCAGCAACCAGTCCTGTGTTCCCCTCCTGCAGGGGAGGCCTTCATTTAAGGGTTAAGGAGACTGCATGTGTGCGTGTGCGTGCACACACATCCGCAAGACTCTGAGCTTATCTATTAAGTTAAATGCTTCTATTCATGCAAGACTTTGCCAAGGTGAACTCACTGAGCCCTCAGATAAATGCATCAAGTCAGAAACAAAGGGAAAACATTGGGATCAAACCAAAAGATAAATTACAAATCGGATTAGTGGATCTTCCCCTCGCTCTGCCTTGGAAGCATGCTATTAGCTATCCAGACGTGCCCAGTGGCTTGCAACACCCACGCAGGAACATGTAGGCAACATTCACAGTGCCTCTCCCTGGTCAGGCACAAAGCAGAGATGACCTTGACACTTCTCCCTCTTAAGCCTTCAACACTCAGGCTCATGGCTGCAGGCAGGATTCTCAGCTTTGGGCAGGAAAAAACAAACTTTCCCTTTGGCTCTCCCCCATGGTGCCAGCTGGTGAGCCCACAGACCTTCTGCCAGTTCATGAACACAGTGTTCTGTGACATTCCCTAGTCCCTTCTGCCTCCTGCCACCCCCTTCATATCCCCACCTTATGCTACAGCAGACTAGAAATGACCACCCAGCAATGAACACTGAAAGGAAGAAGGGAGAGCTGGCAGGAAGCAGGGGTGCACTTCTTCCCAGAAAAACAGACAGGAAGGAGGTTGGGCTGACCGACCGGCCTGATAATGAGCCGGGGGCAGGTGCAATGGGAAATGAATCCCAGGGAATTAAAGTCAATACTTCTTTAGATTAGCCACGTGGTAGGCATTGTGCTAGCTGTCAGGCTTACAGAGTTGAGTAAAAGTGGCTCATGTCCTCAAAGACCACGCCTTCTAGAAGGTACAAATAAGTAATAAACCCATGTGGCATAAGTCAGGGAGGCATAGACACAAATAAGACACATCACAAGGGACAACAAATCGCACCCAGGAGGAATCGCGGAAGGAGTCAGCATGAAAATTCCTGGCCTGTTCCTAGAACTGTGTGGAGTTGGTATTTCTAAGAGCTGGTGGTCCAAAAGGGCAAAGTCAGAAATAACAGACTCGGACAAGTTACCTGGGAAGAAAGGAAGTAAGGAGCGCTGAAATTATGGAAGGTGGTATCAAGAAACACCATATCAGGGTTTAGTATTTCAGAGGTGGGAAAATGTTTGAAGCATCCAGGGTACATGATAGGAGCAGCCAAGCCGAAGAGGAACAGGCAGATGGGGTAAGGGTTTTTCAAGCTGGGGACCGCACAGGTCATTTCATGGAGGTTGGGGTCACTTGGAACAAAAGCAGGAGGAATGGAGAATGAGCCTGGCAGTCAGGAACTAGAGTCCTTGTCCAAGGGCACTGAGGGTGAGGAGGGGAGGGAGTGTCCGTCCAGGGCTCCTTCAGAAAATGACAGGCTCCTGAGCAGAGTTCACAAGCAGTGGCCTCGGGCAGCAATGACAGAGAGGAGACAGCTTCCCCCAGATCACCCTCAGAGGTGCATATGGCACACATCTTTCTCCACGACCTCCATCAGCTCTGGAAACAGAGGCCAGTCCACTTGTAAGCAGGTGCTGTGTGTGGCTCACCTTCTGCCTCTGAGCTCATCCTCGTCTGGCACCCCATCATTCCTGCACCTCTAAAATGCCTGGAGGTGAGGTGGCCACCCTGACTTCAAGGACTACCTCACAGAACTGCTGCATTAGCAAAACTATCTGATGATGTCATCCCTTTGATTTTCTAGTCATTAGATCCTTCCACGGAGTTCAAGGTGAACCACCTCACACCGCATTTCTAGCTCTGTGAACACAGTTGAGGAACACTCACCTTCCTCTTCCGTTATTTTCCCTACAAGCAGCATAACTTCTATTCTCTCTATATCTCCTTAGGACATTTCCTCCAGGTCCTGTATTACCCATTCAGCTAGGTCTGACCACATAAGGATGGACATGTTGCACGCAAGCCCACCCACCTATGAAGTTCGCGATGACAAGACCAGATCCTATTGTTCTCCCCCAAGACGGTGGCTCCAGAGTCCTCATTCAATAACACCACCCTTTAATCTGTAATAGAAATAAATGATGGCAATTTGCAGCAAAAGGATCCAGATCTCCAACACAATAATGTCATTCCTTTAATGTACTATTGGCAGCAGACAGATTAGGACACATCTGTAATCTCATAGAATGCTTTCAGCTCCTTGAAGCATAAACCTTTTTGTCTGTTCATTTTGGCTATTTGGAACAAAACCATCTGCAAAAATGTCATCAAAATGAGTATCTGTTATGATATCACTTTGAGATACAGACAACATGTGATACATGTCCTTAGAGCTGTGCTGTCCCATGATGTACACAGACTTTAGAAAGCCAAAATCTGTCTCTTTTTTCTCTGACAGGAATTCTCCACAAGATGGTTCCAGCTTCCCTCTTCCAGCCCTCATGCTTCTAACCTGCTGCCTTCTATACCTTAGAAAGAATTAATTATTTTCACAGAAAATCCAGAATATTATTAACATTAATACTGCTAATGAAGTTTAGTAACTTTCATCTACACCAAATTCTGAATCCGGGCTCAGTTTCAAGATGTCTTATGCCTTTCAGACGAAGGAGCTTTGTGACAATATTTGCTTCTGTTCAAAGAATTCTTCCCTTTTATTTCTGGAAATGACTGTGCAATCTAAATAGGGAGGCTGCTGGAAGAAGGTCCCAGGTACATGGGGCTGTGCCCTGTCTTGTCTTCTGAAGTCATCTTCATACATATCTGCACTGAGGTTCCTAACCGGGAGCTGTAACAGGCAGGTGTGTTACTTGGCCATAACAATGGAGCCCTGAACTCTCTCCATTATGTCTAAGTCCTGAGTGACACAATGCTATCAATCATTTTCTTTTGCCCAAAATTATATATTCATTGCTATGTGAAATTACTACCTATTGCAAAATTTTCTGAGCAAATAAGTTGAAAATTTGACACATGATCTACTAAGGGTGGTCCACTGTGGCTAAATTCTAGACATGGGAGCAAAAATGTTCAAAGAAGGAACAGTTCTCTATGCTAAAACACAGCTGGGGTTCTAGGTTCCTGTAGTTTCATCAGCAATTAGCACTGACCTCTGACCTCATTCTTACTCTTTCTACCTGTTTTGTTGGCCCCTTCTTATTCCACCTCTAAAAAGCACTCATCTCTAGAGCAGCTCCAGCTCCTGATCATCTTGACCAGGCAACAGCTGAAACATCATCAGGAAATACCAAGAGGAGGCTAATTTGAAGGAAGCTGGATTAGGTTGCTCATTTATGTAATCAAAATGCATGTGGGAGAAGGGGATTTGCCCCGTACACCTGAACCATGACACTAGAGCTCCAGAGACACGCAACATGAAGCCCCGCCTACTGGTCAGGCTACTCAAGCTAATGGTAAATTATAGTCCTGGTGTCCTTGGAAGGAGCCCAACACAGCCCCCATAGAAGAAAGCCACTTCCTCATGTGACCCACTTGCTATTTCCAGATCTGAGGGACACAGGAAGAGCCAGATTAGTAGAGATCTAACCTGAGCCATCAGCCTCAGTAACAGATGGGCTCACCGCTTTCAAAATCCAGAACACACCTGCTATCCACAGGAAGAAGTCAGAGGTGACACTCAGGGTGAGTCATTTTCAACGAGGCACAAGCAGCCTAGATTGATACTAGATAAGCCTTTGCTCCCCTTCCAGGGGTGCAGACCCCATGTCCTCTGAAATGCTCAGGCTCTTGCAGTAAGTGATGGATCTTCGCTGCTCTTGCCTTATATCTGGATTCTGACTCCAGACTCATCTACTTCCCTCTTCAGCCCACAACACAATACAGCCAATCTACGTGTATTGACCATTCGAACTTAGTTTCCCTCATTTGAAAGATTCTTATTTTACTAATTTGAGAAAAGAAATGCTGTTCATATCTTTCTTTGGCTTCAGAGAACTTTCCCCATCGTCTGGGACACACATCCCCCCAACTGCCATACAAGATGCCTCCCTCAGTGGCACTCCCCAGGTCCCACCTTCTAATCTAGGAGCCTGGGGGGTCAACCTATGGTCCTCCTCCCTCCTCCACACCCAACTGATACCAAATCCTGTCCATCTGCTTTTGCTCCTCCCCTTCCCACCACCTCCACCTCAGCAGAGCTGCAGAACCTGACCTGTTTGCAGAAACTGCTGGCTCCTGTCAAATCCTCCAGCACTAGCAAAATAGATATATTTCCTCTTAAAACGTCTCAACGCTCTCTACCGCCATCAGAATCCATTCAGTTCAGGTCTACAATGTGTCGGGCAATGGGCTAGGGTGGCGGTGGGCGCACAGAGGATAGTGGTGTCACAGGAAAAGGGCTACAGTGAAAGGAACCAAAAAGCATTTGGAATTCTTGGCGCTAGGAACTGGAAACTGCAGACGGCAGTGATATTAGAGCTGAGGCTTGATGGGCAAATGGCCATTTGTCAAGTAGGCACTGATGAAAGGAAAAAGAAATGGCTTGTGGTCACCTCTGGCACTTGGGGAATAAGAAAATGGTCCCAGTTGAGAGCCTAGAGAATGAGACCCAAGCTGTGTGTTTACATCCTGCTTCAGCCTGGTCCCTGTTCCACCTCTGGTGACCCCTTCCATCTCTACCCATATCCCAAAGTCTGTCTGTGAATCTCTCCACCTGCCCATACCCCAAATCTAACTGAATGGGTTCCTGATCGGTGACTGACTCCAGAATAGATGACCACAGTGTGATCACCAAAAGGAATCTGAGAAGAACAAGTACAGATCCTTGTTATGACCATACGGAGACCCCTGAATGGTTCAGGGCCTCTGAAGATAATCATTGCCCTGACCACTCCTGTCACGTGCCATAAGTAGCTTCCTTAAATACCATCAAAATTAGGCCAGAGTACAGCGCCGTGTCCTGGTTATTATACCAGATGGGAAGCCAAATAACAAACCCAATTCAGAATGCATCCTCTTCCAGCAGATCTCTCCAGGAAGAGTAGGAAACGTCCAGCCCTGTTGCCCTGAGACAGTAAAGAGAAGCCTGCAGACCGTCCTCAATGGCATCTCTCAGGATGAGGCTTTCCCACAGCCCTACCTAGGCATCATAACATCCAGGGACAATGCCCAGCCTCACTGCGTACCCAGGAGACTCATCATGCTGGCCACTCGGCACTAAGTGACGTAGGAAACAGGAAGCAAAATGCACCTGGCCTGATTCACAAGCTCACTGGGAATTGACACCCAGGAAGAACAACTAAGCCTGGAAGCAAATGATAATGGGCCCACTTGCAGGTCATGGCAGTGACTGAGCTATCCAGACAGTAAAGACCACAGTAATGTGGGCTGAAGCCCTGAACTGGACTCAAGGAGAAAATGGGTTGGAGCCTGAGCTGAACCACAGATATGGGGTAGGATCTGGAGAATAAGTATGGAGAACAAAGTACAACCTGGGGAAATACCATCCGTCAAGGCAGAACTAGCACAGCAAGCTCTGATGCTATGCACTCAGACTCTCAGCCACTGCAAAATCCTCCCGCAGCACCCCGACCTTCCAGACTCAGCTGGGTGCTGTCAGGACGAGAGGCAAGAACCGAATGAAGGGAGTGCACTACACACACAAATTCCCTGTGCTGCCTCTCGATAGTGACACCTTGCTCCAAGTGGCCAGCGTCCTAAATCTTAAAATGTCCTGCCTTGTGACTCAAAAGACCACCCTTCCCCCTGACCTTGTATCTCAGCAAAAATATCATCCTCACCCAGGCGGCAGCTTTGCCCTGCAGGACAGAAGCAATCAGCCTCCATCCTCAGCATCCATATTCATGGGGATTTGTTTATGCTCTGACCTGTAGCCCTGAGTGGGATGTCAGCCTGGGAGCTGTGGCTGATGGTCCCCAGAAGTGTACTTCAGGAATGAGCCTCCGGCCATCTGCCTCTCCTCCAAGTAACTCAGGCCCTGGGAGAAATTCACAGCTGTTGTCATTGCCATCCCAGAGAACCATGAAATAGGGCAAGGAGGAAGGGAGGTAGCATCTTTCAGAGCCAAGGCTGCTCCTGAGAGTGTTTGAAGGTCATTAGTGTGGCTGTAATCAGGCTATTAGCCAAATGCAGGTGGAGAATGAAGTGGTTCTGAAATTGCTTTTCAGAGAAAGCAGAGCCTGTGTTGGTATAATCTATGCATATGATCTCTTTCAAGTAGTTCTTCAATATCCTTCCTACATGACCAAGAGAGGACTCTGATCTCCAGCTAACCACAACCGCAACCATCTACTTCCCTGGCCTCAAAAGGAAGTGAGGCCGGCCAGGCAAAGCCTTGTCCTCAGTCTGCTCCTGCTCTGTGTGAGCAAGTGCAGGCCACAGTCCCCTTCTCAGATTCAGAGTCAGGGTCTAGAGACCTGTGTCACTGGTTGACTCAGAAACACTTCTTTCAGTTCACAGATAGGTGAACCTCATTCTGAACCCCAGGATAGATAGAATCCAGTGCCCAATATCCAGTGTAGCCGTTCTGGTCCCTTCAGTCTTTCCAAGGGGATTCAAGAACAGTCTCATTTGGTAGGAGAAAGGAGAAGCCTCCCGCTCAGTCCCTTCCTGGGCAGTTGGTGGATCGAGGTCTTCTTCAGAGGTTGCAGAAAGAGGAAGGTGTGTGCTCCCCTGGGTCCTTATCTCAGCTCATGGCACCTCCTGGGCCTCATCCTTCCTCATCCCCTTCTACACCCAATCAGCTGCAAGTTCTTTTCTTAAAATCTTCCCTCTGAACCTCTTTCCTCCTTCCCCACTGCCATTTGAATTGTCTCTGGCTCCAACACAACAGCACAAAACGGCCCACAGCCTGCAAACCAGTACTCCTCCAACCCATTCTCCACCCTGCAGCTAGAATCATCTCCCAGACATTTTAGGACTCATCTTGTAATGCCTCTGATCAATCCTTCCATAGCTTTCATTGTCCTCAGAATGGTGTCCAAATGCCTCCCTCCTCTGATTCCTTTCACCCCATGAATCTATGCTGCGGCCTCACTGAAACTTTTCAAAGGGTCGCAATACTATTTCTCTCACTAACAGCCTTGAGTGGGCTGCTACCTTTGCGTGGAATGCTTTCCCTTCTCCTTGCTGCTAGACTGAATCTTATTCCTCCTCCAGAACTCGACTTCAAGAGCCTCTGTCTTCAGGAAATTCCTGATTCCTGTTTTTCCCAAGCTTGGGATAAAGATCCCCTTTTATGAGCTATTGCAGCACATTGTCTGTTCCAATCTCCCTGACTATCCCTGGGCCCCTCCAGAGCAAAGTTGTTGTAGTCAACTTTGTATCCCCTATGCTTACCGCAGCGCGTAACAATCACCACTTCAAAAACCGAAGTCATGAAAGAACAGACGATTAATGCGTCCACAAGTCACTCAACGGTCAATAACGTGGGATGAGCATAAATGGGGATTAAAATGGCAAAATCACAAATGAAAAACAGGTGGCAGAACACCTGAAAGTCACACAGGCAAAGCTAAAAAATGCTTTCAAATGAGGTATCTGCAGCCTTGAATTCATCTACAGTTTTGGCTGATGTATTCCACCTAGATCCATCCCATAAAAATGTGTCAGCTCTTGGTTCTGTGAGTCTCATCACCATCCGAAGAACAATAGTTGATAATTAGCGTGTAGTACAGCCTAAGCACTGCTGGATGAAGGACTGGACTATATAATACAACAGCTAGCACTCTGATCCTGGCCTCACGCTGGTAGTTCTCCTATGGTGGTGTGATGGTGGTTAATTTTAGGTGCCAACTTTCCTGGATTAAGGGATACCCAGAGAGCAGGGAAAGCATTAGTCCTGAGTGTGTCTGTGTAGGTGTTTCCTGAAGACACTGGCATTTGAATCAGTAGACTAGAAAAGGAAGATCCACCCTCACCACTATTCACCACTATGGGTGGGCACCATCCAATTGGCCAAAGACCCAAATAGAACAAAAAAACAAAGAAAAAGAGAATTCCTTTCTCTGTCTCTGTCTCTCTCTCTCTCTCTCTTACCCTCTAGAGCTTGGATACCCTTCTTCTGCTTCCCTCAGACATCACAGCTCTAAGTTCTCTGCCCTTTGTACTCTAGGGTTTGCACAGTGTCTCCCAGAATTCTAAGGCTTTCGGTCTTGGAGTAGGCCTTGCTGCCAGCTTCCCTGATTTTCCAGCTTGCAGATGGCATATTAAGGACTGTCAGTCTCAGTCATGGTGTAAGCCAATTCCCTTAATAAATCCCCTCTCATCCACCTATTGGTCTATCTATCCATCAACTGATAGATCCTACTGGTTCTATCTCTCTGGAGAACGTTGACGAATACGCATAGGGACATTGCTGTGAAGGGGTGCACTTTTCAGCACTAGTTGGGGTAAATTAACCTTTGACACATTTGTCGAGCCTGCAGAGTGGTCCATGGAAGTGAGGCAAGAACGCCAACTTTTTTTTTTTTAAAGAGAGAGGGACAGTGAGAGAGACAGAGAAAGAGAGAAACAACTTTATTTAGTTTTTCACATGGCCTTAGTTGCTCCAACACTCAGTTGTGTACGTGGTGCTGGGATTTGAACCCGGGTCCTCGTGTTTGCCAGTCAAACACGGAACCCACTGAGCCACCGCTCCAGCCCCGAACGCCAACTTTTGAGCTGACTTTTTTCTGGTTTCATGAAAAAGTGAAGGGAGGCCGGTTAAATTACAACTGACTCACAAAGTAAGCACTGCTTTCCTCTGGCTCAGGATCCTCCTTGGGCCAGTTTGTATGCCCGTCCTCCTTGATACCTGCAGGCCCCCCCAGGTCTCTTTCATAAGCTGGCAGATGTGTTTGATGCAATGCTGGCAAAATGTCATGCAGGTGGCCACCCATATGGTGCCAGTTTGGATCTGACTCCTGGAGAAAATTCTGGGAGCCCACTCAGCCATGAAGGAGACCCGCCAGCTTCCTGTACAAGGTCCAGAGATGACTGCTCATAGAGACACAGGTGGGAAGCAGGTGTTTCACGTTAATGGACCACCCTCTGCTAATCACCACCAATCAAGCCAGTGGTGCAGGAGAAAACAAAATGAGAACGAATCATCATCCCAAAGGTGAAATCTACGGGTGGCCAAGGAGGCAGGGGATGTATCTGGATTCTTAAGACGTACATGGTCATATTTCAGGAAGACTTTGCTTCAGAGATTGCTGGGCAATCAGAGATTGAGGATATGGAAACTTCAGACTGAACTCCAGTTAACACAATATCTAGGGGTGTTCAATATAACAAATTCAGTCTAATAAGGGCCACAGTAGACAAAAAGCAGATGCATTCAACCAATGGTTCAATGTTTACTGAACATCAAACATGTGCAGGGTAGCTTTCTGGGTGCTGGGGACAGAATGGTAACCAATTTTCATAAGATCCTCCTTTTTAGACACTTAATTTCATTTGGGGAAAGACAGACAAATAAGTATGCAAATACTAGGTCATAATGAGTGCTATGCAGAAAAGTAAAAATAGGAGATGTGATAGGAATTGGGTGACTACTTTGGTTTGAGTGGATAAGGGAGTCCTCTCTGAAAAGCTGACACCTGAAGATGAATGACAACCCTAATGATAAAGAGGTACTAGCTAACCATGCAGGCACTGGGAGAATAGTGCAAAGGTTCGAGATACAATAGGTTGATGCTCAAAGACGGTTAGGATAGCAGAGTCCTGACTATGGGTGATCCTATAAGAGTTTGAAGGCATCACCACCTACAACTGAGAGAGTTCAGGAAAGACAAGGATTAAAAGTGACTAACTCAACAATATTAATGATTGGGATACTTAGAATTAAGAGGGAATCACACCAAGACTAGTCTTCACATTGGACCATAGAGGCAAGGAGGAAAGCCAAGTTTGAGTCAAGTCTAAAAATGAAGCAAGCAAATATAGGAGGCGTTGGAGCTGAGGTATGTCTGGAGGATGGAATTGAACCAAACCCAGGGTCTGAATATAGGTGAACAGGGTTCAAGGCTGGAATAACCCTGAGAACCCAGAATGTAGTCGGGAACCACATGTGAAGCCAAAGATAAACAGACCCAAGGATCATGGCATTTATACCTCCACAAAATTTGGAATAGGCTTCTGTGTTTTTCAGCTTTTCTCACTGTGACGAAAATACCTGACAAGAACAACTTACAGGAGGAAAAATTTATTTTGGCTCATGATTTCAGAGGGTTCAGCCCATGGTTGGCCAACTCCATTGTTCTGTGCCCAAAGTGAGGCAGAAAAACATGGCAGAAGGTCAAGGCAAAAGGAAGCCGCTGAGCTCAGCTTGTGGCTGCTGGGAAGGAGGGGGTGGAGCCAGGAATAGATATGTTACAAGGCCATACCCCCAATAACCCACTGCCTCCAGCCATGCTCCACCTGCCTACAACTTTCATCCCGTAGTCCATTTGGTTATCAATGAATTAATCCAGCAAATGGATTAATCCACTAATGCAGTTACACCTCTCATCATTGCTTAAAAAGCCACCTCTGGATTTTGCTGCATTAGGGATCATGCTTTCAACACATGAGCTTGACAGGGCACATTCCAGATCCAAACCATAGCACCTTCCTGTTTGGAGAGAGCCAACTCAGGGATTCAAGGAATCCCAAAACTCTAATTACTCCCAAATCTATACTTACAGTCTACACACTTCTTTTGAGCTTTAGTCTCACTTCTCTAACATCTCAAGAAATTCAAACTCAACTTTTCCAGAACTAAACTCAGGCTCCCCTTCGTGATCACTCTAAATCCACTCCTCTCTCTGAATTCCACACATCAGTGAATGACACCACCGTCTACACCCCTCTCAGGCCAGGAGGATGAGCACTGCAAGCATGACTTTCTCAAGAAACAGACCCTGAGGTGAAGATGGGCACAGGAGGCAGATTAGAAAGTGCTCTTGAGATCCCCATCTAAGGAAGGGAAGGCACCAGGCAGACTAGGAAGGAAGGAGAAGCTGATCTGCAAGGAGATCTTGACCAAGCTCCAAACCCCTTGGTGAGCACTAAAGCTGGGAAGTTGAGGTGAGGGATCTCACTCGTAGCCTTTATACTCAGATAATGACCAGTCATTGGATGCAGCTTGATCAGGAGGGCGGTGTTACAAAACAGCTATCTTCAGACAAAGGCTCTTCTACCAGGAGCTTGAGTAATGACTCCTTCAGGATTGATGGGCTCCAGGTGGCATATCAAGGCATCCATGTGATCATCCTGACCCTCTGATCCTTTTGTCTCATCCCCAGCACTCTATGAGGGTCAAGTCATGAGCATCCACCTTCTACACATCCCTGTCTTCCATCCTATTAGCTTCTTCCACCTTGACACTAGTTTAGGTCTCCAAACATTTCACCTGGACAAGACCTTGAACCTGCTCTCTCTGTCCCTCTCTACTCTACTCTCCATATGACTGCTAGAATTATATTTCTAATATACAATCTGAACCTATTGGGGTTTTAAATTCTCCACTGGTGATTTTTAGGATATAACCAGAATTCTTTTCAAGATGAAATCTAAGTTTCAGATCAGAGCATTGCAAACCCTTCATGACCTGGCCCCTGCTGACTCCTCTGTCCCCATGCCTCCCTACTCCCACCCTGGACTCTGATTAGCCTCTTGCATGACTTAGTGTTCCCTGGTACTTTGGGAATGTGGTTCAGTAGTTAGAAAGGCCTCCTCAATCTCCTTCTCTAACCCTCAGGAAACAGCATGGTGCTCACTCTATTCTGGAACAAGGCATTGAATAGAATCCAGCCAACTCTGCCCCAGGACATCTTGGTCTTCAGCTTTCTTGTTATGACTTGGTGTCTTGTCCACCTTTCCTATAAGATGCTTGTGAACAGATGATGTGCCAAGCACTGAAAACTAATATATGGGAATATGAAAAATAAGATGCAGGCTCTGTTCCTAAGGAAAGTGGACAATTTTGACCAGCAAGAAACAGCAGTGCTTGGTCCGGTGTCTAGTAGAAAGCACCAGAACCTGGGGAGCCTCTGGCTAGAAGAGTGGCCGCACCAGGAAGAGGTGACCTCAAGTGCACCTCTCCCTGGGGACTCGAAGGAAATTGGTCACAGAAGCATGTTGAAGTGTCAGTGTAAACACTACCTAACACCTCTGCAATTTGAGATGGAAATTCTCATCTATGAGCCATGGTGAGACGCCCCTCTGAGAGTTTCCAGAAGACTTGTTAGTGAGCTCGAGTATGGGATTATTTAGGGACTCCCATCAATATTGTGAAAAGGGCCCTCATCTGTAGGCATAAGTGAGGCTTACTCCAGGGATTCCTAGAAAGCCCTGGGAGGGACTATCAGACATGAGCTCATAAGAGACACCCATGGGGACCTCTATCTGTGAGGACTTGATTGGAGACTATAAGAGGCACTCCTGGGCTCAAAATATTTGGGGAGCCCTTTGCAGGAGTTAGACATTCTGCATGATCACTTCAGAGAAAAGATCCTATGAAACTCAAGACCTTCATTTACCCACAGACCTATGGACACTTGTTTTTGTTTTTGTTGTTTTGTTTTGTTGGTTGGTTGGTATTTGTTTGTCTGTTGTTTTGCAGTGCTGTCTTATACAATTGCACACTCACTTTGATCCCTGAGAACCACATCTCTTCCCTCCTCATGAATGACAAACTTATTAATTGGGTCCGGCAATCCTTTTGTTGAAGTTACTATCAAAACTTGCCGTTCCTTGGTATATATACACACAACGGAGTTCTACTCGGCTATTAGAAACAACGGTATTGCAGCTTTTGAAGGTAATTAGATGGCAATGGAGGAAATTATGCTGAGCAAAATTAGCCAAACCCAGAGACTTAAGGGCTGAACATTTTCCCTTATTGGTGGAGGCTGGAGCTAAACCCAGGCTTGGGTGAAAGGTAGTCAAACTCATGTACTAGACCCACCAAAGGCATAGCAACACAAAAGCTAGGGGAACCATAGACATGTAGGTGGGGGAGGGGGAAGGGGAGAGGTGTGGGGGATGGGAGGATAGGGAGGGATCTAGGGGGACAATCAACAATGTAGCATATTGTTCACCTCCCTGAGAAGTCAAATAATACTTATGCAATCATTTAATTCTGGAAAATTTACTATATTTACTATATATATATATGTGTGTGTGTGTGTGTATATAAATACACAGACATTCATATCTCTTGTAGGGGCATAATATAGAAGAATCAAGAGACTTGGGGTGTGGGCAATGTGAGAGTAACAGTAGTAATTACGGTTTAGGATCCAATGCATATCATATTATTACTTTATATGCATTTATGATTGTACAACTCAACTCATTAATAAAAAAATTTAAAAAGGTTTTTAAAAATCAAACACTTGCCTGGGAGTTCTTTTGACTCTGGTGGCCTTGCCTATCACACTTGTGCTCCATTAGACAACAAAGTTATCATTTAACTCTCAGAGGCAAGATCCTGTTCTTAATTTGGGGGGTACCCCTTCCCTATTGCTATTTACAGAAAGCAATAAACTGGTTGGCCGGGTGAAAAAGGAGCGTTGAGCAGTGCATGGACGATGGCGATGGTCACATGCAGGGCCCTGGACATGCTGGGTGTGACCTCCCGTTGGCTGGCAGCCAGTGTGTTACTCTCTCTCGGATTCCAACATCAAACACTTCACCTGCTGCAGCTTTCTTGCAGAGTTGGGATGTGTGACTCGGAGCCCCATTTAAAACAACAGACATGAATAAACAACTCATAGAAGAGGGAAAAAAGATTACTAAACACTTGGAAGGATGTTCAACTACACCAATAATTTACAAAGTGCTGTTTAATATCTGTCACCATTTCTACACATTAAATCAGCTTTCAAAAAATACTAGGGATATCAGAGCTGGCAATGATGGCATAAAGGGGAATTTCCACCTGTTGCTGATGGCACTTTAAATTGCTATAAACTTCTTGGGAAGGAGTTTGGCACCAAACCCTAAAAAAAAAAAAAATTGTCCTTCCTTTTAACAGAACATTTGTTACTTTGTTTTTAGGAATCCATCCTAAGGAACAGACCAGACTTATGTGAAAAGGTACACACTGAACTGTTAGAGCAATCACAAAAGAGAAGTGGAAGCAGTCCTGTTTAACAAAGAGAACTGTTAAACAAATGATCTGTAAATATGATGGAATGTTAATAAATATTAAATATGTGTTCAAACAAAGTAGTTACGCGATGAATTGCAGCATTAAGTGGGGGAAACACAGGGTTCAAAACACACTAAGGGACTGTCCGACTACAAACTCTAAAACAATCCTACTACTGAACAAGAAGATGACCCATTTAAAAAGTGGGCAAAAGATCTGAACAGACACTTCACAAGAGAAGATATGCGCGTGGCCAATGAGCACACAAGATGTTCACCCTCAGTGGTTATCAGAGAAATGCAAATTAAATCCGTGAGCTGCCACTACACACCTACTGGAATGTCTAAAAAGTCAATGATGCATAACACCAAGAACAAAGACGTGGAGCAGCTGAAGTCTTGTTTATTGCAGGTAGGAATTTTGGATTGTCCAGTAACTTTGGAGAACAGCTTGGCAGCTTGGCATTAAGTTACATATACTCTTATCACATAACTCATCCATCCCATTCCTGGGAATTAAACCAAAAGAAATTAAAAAAAAAAACATTGGTTCAAAAAAATTTCATGAATATGAACAGTCCTTCCAGCTTCATTCAGAGTAGCCCCAAACTGCCAGCAACCTAAACGTTCACCAACAGGTGAATGAATAAGCAAAGTGAGGCTCCTACGGAGAACGGATGATTACTCAGCAATAAAGGAAAAAGGCAACAACATGGAAGAATTGCAAAAGCATCAACGCTAAGCAAAAGAAGCTGGGCATCAGCTATGTGTTCCATATATAGAAAATCCTAGAACAACACGATAACAGTACCTACCTGTGACTGGGTGAAGAAGGGTATGCAAAGATCAACTGGGAAGTGATCTGCAGGAACTTTCTGGAGGGCTGGAAACGTTATATATCTTGTCTGTGATGCCTTTATTAAAACTTGCTGAACTATATACGTTTAAAGGATCTGCATTTATTTATTATTTTATATCGAAGGTTTTTTTTTTTTAAGTTTTACACATTGTACAGAGACTGCCGGTAAAAGGTGGCACATCAGTGGTGTGCATTTTGGACCAGATGCCACTAAATGACAGTAGAGAAGAAAAGGGGGACCCGATTTTGAAAGATATGGGCAAGTTGGGAATCAGGTGCAAACGTGCTAACTCACCCACTGGGGTGATGGGGCTCTCAACAGAGAATACATTCACTACGTCGTATTTGGCTATAAGAGGAAGGATGGAGACTCAGATTTGGCAGGTATGAGCAAGGGTAGGTAGGAGTGGGGTGACTGCAGCTTATTTAAATGTTGATACCTGTAGGTGGAACAGTCTATTCCCAGGCCCACTATGCTGTGCAATTATCAAAGAAACAATACCAGGAAACTTTCCAGAGCAGAGGACATGAACCTTCAGAGTAAAAGGACCCGTAAATGACTCAGCACAATGACTGAAAAATAACCTAATCTTGGCACCTATTTGTAAAATTTCAGAATACTATGGAACAGATGATTCCTAAGAGTGTCAGTGAGTGAAAACTAAGTCATTAACAATGGAATCAGAATCAGGTTGACCTCTGGCTTCTCATAAACAATGCAACTGAGGAAAAGTTCAATATTCTAAGAACAAATTGCCCTGGACCTACAATTCTATGTCTGATAAAAGTATCAATCAAGTGTTATGGTAGAATATGTAAGACTCAAAAAATTTACTTCCTTCACACCAAGTTGTTAGAAGTCACTTGATATGTTGTAACCAAACAGAAACCTGAAGAAGAAAAAAAAGAGCACATGGGACAAAAAAATACCCCAAAAAAGAGTGAGAAGAGGGAGACAGGTACTGTACAGCAAGCCCAGGAGCGAAAAGTCTAGATTGGAGCAGACAAAGGCCCTGGGAGCAGGAAAACAATGATTTAAAAACCTTGCCTGAGGGCTGGAGCAGTGGCACACCGGTTAAGGTGCTTGCCTGGCATGCTCAAGGATGTGAGTTCAAACCCCAGCACCACCTGTGCAGCAAAGTGCTGGAGCAACAAAAGTTGCATGAAAAACTGAATAACATTGACTCTCTCCTTCTTTCTCTCTCTCACTGTCCCTCTTTTTTTTTTTTAATAAAATAAATAAATAACTAAAAAACCTTGCCTGAACAGATGGAAACGTGGGAGTGAAACAGAAAATTTGATAAAGACAAAGAAAAAAACTCAATGAAAACCCAGACAAATGCCCACGGCACGCACACTGTACCACTGATTGGCTGAGCCAGAGTGACACAGAAACAGTGACAAACATGCCTTTCCTTGATATTTAACTTTTCAGATGAACCTATGTGAAAATGGAAAACTCGATTGTTATAGAGCCCCGTGTAAATGCTGATGTTGAAAAAGTCAAAGTCCTGTTGGCAGAAGTTGGCCCGGGGAACGTGGGAAGGATGAAAGGAATGCGGGGCTGTCAGTATCCTCCACGTAGAAAATGAAGAGTCAAGGTAACTGCACAGAGCTGATGGAACAAGAGTTTTAAAAAGATTAAAAATTGGTTACTTATAGCAAAAGGTAACCAACAGAGGAATTGTAACCACGGGAGAGGCGGGGACAGAGGAGCCCCATCATGACAGCAGGATGTTTAGAGGCTAATGTCTAACACCGATAAGCAGGAAACGGTGGTAGACCCAGGTGATCTGGAGATAGACTGCCATAACCACCAGAAGAAAATACCAGGAGCTCTGAAAGCAGATGCGTCTGAGGATCAGGCCTAGGGATGGAAGGAGAGAGACAACAGGACTGCTGCGCATCCTAAATCCTCTATACTTGCCGTTTTTATTAACCATGTGCACAGTGTATTAGTTCAATAAAAACTAAAAACTAGCCCGGCATGGTGGCGCACACCTGTAATCCCAGGGAGGCTGAGGCAGAAGGATTGCAGGTTCAATGCCAGCCTCAGCAACTTACCAAGGCCCTAAGCAATTTAGCAAGACCCTGTCTCAAAATAAAAAATGAAAAGGGCTGGGGTTGTGGCTCAGTGGTTAAGTGTTCCTGGGTTCAATCACTAGTACCAAAAAAAATATATTTTTTAAATAAATTTAAAACAACTGTAATAGCACATGGTTGCTGGTGTTGTAAAACAAATAAAAATAAATTTGTAGAAAAAAGATATGAAGGAAAAATGGTATAGTTATGTCTAGGTGCAAGTTTTATGTTGCTATTTAGCCTCTTCTTCTTACCCTTCTTCCATTTTCCAAATTTCTCACAATAAGCATACATTATTTTTATGAACAAGGGGATAATGTTATATAAAGAATCAGAACAGTGTTTAGGAACAAGTTTTAAATTATATTAGAAATGAGATGAAGGAAACAAAATTGGATATAAAAATGAATTCCATTACATATGTGCATGAAAGAGATCAATTAGAGAAAATATTAATAATTATTTTGGTGGTGGAATCATGGGTGATTTTTCCTGTCTTATCTTTCCTTTTTTTTTTTCCCAATTGTTTTTCCCTAATAAGAATGTATTAAATCAGGTTTGGCTGGAGAACTAAATCTGATCTCTCTGCTGGCTTCAGATCAAAATAATTAGGTAATGGCTCCGTATGGTGCCAGGCACCTAGAAAGTCCTCAATGAACACTTGTGGCTTTAACGGAACTGAATGTAATGAGGTTTGCTGGTGACTGCTTCTAATTGAACCCGTTCAGCTTCAGTCACTCAATCAACATTTACGAGAGCCTACTGTGTCCAGTGACCTGCACAAGAGACTTAGTGTGGGTGTGGGATGTGGAGGATGCTATTGACCTCATTGTGTGGCAGCCCAGTCTGCAGCAGAGAAGAGACACCCACAGATGAGAACAGATGGGTGACGTGCCCAGGCCACACCAAAGGGCTCCATCGAGGCTGAAGGAATGGGCACCTTGAGCAGAACAGCGCCACCCTAGAAATCCTTGGTGGGATCCAAGTTGGCATCCTCTCCTATCTACTCCTGCTTCTCTTTCCATCTCCCCCAGTGCCCACTCCCCCATTCAGTCATCCTAACACCAACAGAGGCCCCAAAAGCTGGTTCCCCTCCTCCCCAGTCCCAGGAGGTGAGAGTCCTCCAAAATGTCTGCGACAGGACTCACAGTGATGTACACCTGGGATACACCTGGGATTCTTCATCCTTCAACTACACTTGACTCCAGGAGAGCTGTGCTCAATCAGTCTTCCCCTGGGATAGTGGGGAAGCCAAAAAGAAGAAAGAAAGAGCACCCGAGCCCTCTCTGAAATGCTGTGGTAGGGAGGGCTGTGTTCTCGGGACAAGAACATCCATCTCTCCATCATCAGACAGCAGGCAGAGGGACAAGCCTCAAGAAGCTCTGACTGTCCATTCAAATTTGCTGGTTCCCCAAAGACCATCGCATACAAGAAATGCATGGCACAAACACGGACGAATAGTGGTGTGTATGTCAAGCATCAGAACACGAGCTGGCGCTCCCTACTCCACCTACAATTACATCAGAACCAAAGTAAGGACTGCAACAAGATGCTAAATGGAAACCTGTCCCTGAGGCACCATGATGTAGTAGACACGATGGGGAAGAGTGCTGTGAATGTGGGCGAGAAGTGACACCCTGGGTGAGAGAAGGACTGGAGAGGACAGGTAGACAGCCTCCTAAAGACCCACAGCCACACCCAGGAAAGAGCACCAGCAACAGGAAGGCCATCTTCCCATACAGTCAGTCCAGTGAGAGCTTCCCTGCCCCTCTCGTCTCTTCTCACCTGCCTGCCACAATTACAGAGAGGGGCAATTCTGACCAGGGAGCCAAAGGAGGAGGAATTGGTTTAAAGGAAGGAGGAGGGGGCGGGGGAAGAGAAGGAACCTATTATCCCATCCCTTCCCCAACCGCAGGCTCCCTGCTTACAGTGTCCCTAGCTGTTGGGTTGTGCAGTTTGGGTATGACATGAGCCTGAGCATTCTAATTTCTGGATTGAGACAGTGTTTGGTGACTTAAGAGTGACTGCAGGGCTTTTTATCATTTAAAAGTAAGCAGAAAAGTCATGGAACTGAATGGGTTTATATCCAAGGGATGGGGAGGGACTTTCCTCCACAAATGCATGTGAAAATACACAAATTCATGGAAATGAAAAAAAAACATTGCTTTATAATGACATCTCAGAGGTCCTGATTATTCAAAGTCCACATCATCTCCTCTGCTGCGGAATTCACTGCTTTTCCAGAACCAATGATTGCTTTCTACCACTGGACTCATGGGCGTGTAGGCTGGCCAATGAAAATGAACAAAGGAACAGTCAAGGACATTCCAGGGACAGCGAGAAGCATCGTCAATGCAGGAAACCCAACAAAGAAAGACATCAGGTCACTGGGGCAGCCATTCCTGTTCTCAGGAAGTATATATTATGCAATATCCAAACAGGAGTTCCAGAACGTTCCACCAGCTGCACCAGCAGCACCAAAAAGAACTAATTATGGAAAGAATTATGATTTGGGGAGTGGAGGATAGGAAATGAATGTTTTTCTGAACACTTTCCTTGTGCCAGTAACTTACATGTCTTGTCTCATTTATTCTTTGCCACTATCACGCAAGGTGATGTCAGTATATCCATTTACAGAGGGGACACTGGGATTCATAAGAGTTAAGTGCTGTTGGTCAGTGTTTATACAGATCATTCCCCTTCCACCATACAGGGCTGCCTCTCTATATTGGCGAATATTTAGATAGTGACTCCTATGGGCAACGTGATGTGAGGGCTTGTGGGTTGCTTAGCTGATGAGTCTATAAGGGACCTCAGAAAACCAGTTCAGAGGACAGAGTGCAATCAAATCCAGAACAACGTTCCCTTCCAAGGGACTCCTCCCCATCGCCCCTGGCTGAAGAGAACCAGGTCCCAGACACCTCGCCCTCACTCTCAACTATGGTACTGATTGACCAAAGGGCTCCCAACCTGCATGTGAGCCAGAGACCTATGAAGGGATTGGGAACAGAATCTGTACCCAATAGGGACGACAGGGATTAACCAAAGCAATTGGATTCCCTCCAGTGTGGGGCCAGAGGTAGGAAATAGTTATGAGAGCAGAAATCAAAAGAAGCACACCAGGGAAGCCACTGCTCAGAAGCACAGATACTGGAGATGGGAGAAGCCGGGAGATGGAGAGAAGGTGTCTGCAAGAGAGTGAGATGCTTGTTGGTTACACTTTGGTATCCAAAGTGTAAACAGAGGTGTTGAGTCTCCAAAATGGCAAACTTTTGGTTGAGATTTCTTGCAACAGTGGAGGCAACAGGCTGTCAGGTCCTAAAGCCCCTGCGGAGCTTCCCCATCCCTCAACTATAACCCTGTTCCCAGGAGGCTGGCGATTTAGCTGCTCTCACCACCATGTGAGATACCTATCTGCCTGCCTTTGAAAGAAGCAACAAACTGTGGCTGGTGGGTCACATCCAGCCTTGGCCTGTTTTGGTAAATAAAGTTTTATTACAAAGTGGTCAAACTCATTCAATTATAATGTTGTCATAGCTGCTTTTACACCACAATGACAAAGTCAAATAGTTGGGACAGAAACCTTGACCCATAAAGTCTGAAATATTTCTGCTCTTTGCAGAACAGGTTTGTTGCTGAGCTCTTTCTATAAGCACCATTCTCAGTACTTATACAATCTCACTTACCTCTCACAAATGCCCTTACCCAAATCTTACAGATGAGGATAAAAGGTCGAGAGGTTAAGTAATAATTTGCTGTAGATCATGAGTGGTAGGCAGAATCTGAACTCCACAGCCTGAGCATGGAGTCAGTTCTGGGGACTCCTAAACTCTACGGTCACCGTGCCACTGTTAACTCCACAGACCCTCTTAATAAGCAGTACAAGCATTTTTATGCCAGAAATATAACAACAACAAAAAAGAATGTTCCAAAAGGATCTGGTTTTACATTTTTTAGCCATAATATTGAGAACAGTTTGCATCCGTGTCAAGTACATGCTGGTAGAATGATCCCTTGGCTGGGATTGATTGGCAGGTGGTGACCTGCTAACCCTCTAGTCTCCCCGATTCAGGCAGAACTGTACAGAGGGTAGTTGAGAGTCATGGGGACATCTCAGAGATTGTGATCATTGGCAGGAACATCATTGCCAGCTCTGAGTCTTCTCCTAAATTGAGACGACCCCAAGAGCCACTCTTCACAGCCAAGAGTCTGACACAGATATCTATTCTTGCTTAAATGGGGGGAAGCAGGGGTGACAGGTAAGTATTTTTATAGTCGGTGGCACACATACTGGTCAGACAGAAGAGATCCTGGCCATAGCAAACAGATAAGGTCCTGGAGATCCCTGGTCAGCTGTTAACTTTCCAGTGACCTGGTGGTGCCAAGGTAGGACAGGGTCCTGGGAAAGTGTATTAGTCAGTTTCAGTTACTATCACAAACACCTGAAATAATAAACTTATAAAGAGAAAAGGTTTACTTTGGCTCAGAGTTTTAGAGGTTTCAATACATGATCAGTTGGCCCCCTGTTGCTTTTAGGCCTGTGATGAGGCAGCTTATCATGGCTGGAGCACATAGCAGAGCAAAGTTGTCCATGGGAAGCCAAAGACCAAAAGAAAGAGGAAGAGGAAGAGACCAGGGTCCCACAACCCTTTTTGAGAGCACAACCCCAATGACCCAAGACCTCCCACCACTAGGCCCCTATTCTAAAAGATTCCACCCCTTCCCACTAGTGCCAAGCGGGGGACCAAACCTTAACCCACAGGCCTCTGGGAGATATTCTAGATCTAATATTCTAGATCTAAACTACAGCAGAAGGGAACCAAGGAGGCTGGTTTGGAGCAGCAGCCATCTACCAGCTGGTGGGATGGATCCTTTTCTTTTTCCTGTGGTTCTTGGGCTCAAACAGAGGGCCTCACGCATGCTAGGCAAGCACTCTACCACTGAACTATACCCTCACTTCTTTTAATTTTATTTAAGACAGAGTCTCACTAAGTTGCCAGGCTGACCTCAAACATGTGATCCTCCTGCCTCAGCCTCCTGAGCAGCTGATAATACAGGTGTGGACCACCACACCTGGCTCCAGATGTCAAATTTTTTTTTTACATCAAGTATGGCCATACCTGTGCATCTTAGCTGAACATCGACTTTTAGTGGAAATCTTCATATACTATGACTCTAAAGATCATTTAAACTAGTGTTTTCCAGGCATACCTGATCATACCAGCCATACATACCTGATCATCTGAATCACTTGAGGTGTTAGGGGTATTTTGTTTTCTTGTACTGGGATTGAACCCAGGGGCATTTTACTACTGAGTCATATCTCCAGTCCATTTTTTTATTTATTTTGAGACAGGGTCTCACTAAGTTGCTGAGGCTGGCTTTGACCTTAACAATCTTCCTGCTTCAGCCTCCTGACCACTGTGATCACAGGTAAGCGCCACCCAGCTCAGCTAAGATGCTGGTTTAAAATGGACTTTTTGGGGAAGGAGCGGTTGCTCAGCAGTTATGGTGTTTGGCCAACATGTGCAAGTACATGAGTTCAAAACCCCAGCACCTCGTACACAACGTAGTCTCGTAGCAACAAAGACCACATGAAAAACTAAATAAAATTGATTCCCTCTCTCTCTCTCTCTCTCTTAAAAAATAACAGAAATAAAATGTACCTTTCGGGGAAGGAGCAGTGGCCCAGGGATTACAACGCTTACCTCGCATGTGCAAGGACTCAGATTTGAACCCCAACACCACATACACAACAAAGTGTTGGAGTAATGAAGGCCACATGAAAAGCTAAATAATGTTGATTCTCTCTCTCTCTCTCTCTCTCTCTCTCCCTTTCTCCTTTAAAAAAAGTAAAATAATGGTTGGACCATTGTTTAAAAACTAGGTGCTGGAGCAGTGGCTCAGTGGTTACAGTGCTTGCCTGGCATGCACGAGGACCAGGGTTCAAACCCCAGCATCACGAACACAACAAAGTGTCAGAGCAACAAAAGTCATATGAAAAACTAATAAAATTGTTTTAAAAAATAAAATAAAAAGCACCCTTCCAGGCCTCCTAGCTAGAGCTCCTGAAGTCTGCGTTTTCACTGCCCACTTCATAACCCTTATGACCTGGCAAGTTTAAGATGCAATCATCCAATCCAGGCTTCCCACACATCCCAGAAAAGAAACCTATTCCTGAGCTCACCTAGGCTCTTCTGAGTCAGAACCTTGGAGACAGTAGCCATGGTAGCTGAATCACTCAGGGGACACTGGTCATTGGCAAAGTGTGGGTACACCCATTCTACGTTAGAGGAAAGAGGAGGTGACTCTCCTAACACCCACAGTGGGCTGGTGGGGGGAGTAGGACCAGAACCAAGAACTCCCAACTCCTGGACCACACGTGTTACAAGACAGCATGGCTATATTAACCACCCCCTAATCCTCCTACCAGAGCAGGTATGGTGACTTCTCCAAGGTCTACCTACCAGTTCACATATGGTGCAGCGAACTTTCAAAACAGGGTTCTCCTGCCCCCAGCCACAGCTTTCCGCTTCCTCCACTGCCCCAGAAACTCTCCCAGAAGGCCCCTGGCAAGATTCAAACACACCTGAATGAATACATTCCTCCTCCCTCACCAACTGCAAAAATAAGAAGCCAGGGTCAAACTGCATCCTGGGGCAAACTCCTGCACAATTCCTTAGCTAGCTGATTGTTTTCTCCCTACCTTCTACAAGGATCTGAACAAGTTCTATTTATAGTTGACCCAGAGAGCACCGATTTCCTCCCTCTTTGGGATCCTGAGAACCCCATCATCAGGCTCTCATGACTCTGATACTAAGTATGGGCAAGGTGAGGATTAATCAACTTTCTGCTGGTCACCAGAAAGCCTTGATAATGTCACACCATCTTTCACTGCTGTGCTAAGAGAAAACCACTTCCTCTCTCCTGAACTGCTCACATATTTAAAAGTAAAATGCCAGACCTCAGTTCTGTTGACTCAATTGCCTCTTCAGCTGATCTCTTCTTCTCCAGGCCATGGCGGGAATATGTAAAGGCAACCCATCATCCTGTGCCAAGAGTAAGGTCCCTTCTCAGCTAAGAGACCCACATAGTACAGGCGCCACTACATGGGGACTTCTGAAGGTCACCTGCTTGGGCTCAGTCTCTACTCACATATGTTCCCTTTCGCCCTGAAGGTTGAAATCCTTCCAGTATGTCTGGGCCATTTCTGTGGTCAGTGGTCATGCTCAAAAGCCATCCAGAATTAGGGCCGGAATTGCCCTTAACAGCCATTTTCTCATAGTCTTTGGGAAGCATGATATCTTCCGTAAATGATTCATGGGAGAATTCTAAGTGATTTTATTTTCTAATAACCATCTCTCTCTGCCAGTTCATTATAGATGAACTAAGATACGGAAGAATGGTGAACCTTATGAACGATTATCCTCTGTGTGCCCAAAATGACCACCCTGACCTTAGCAATATTTATCTCTGGCCCAGTTTTGTTGAACATGTCAAACACATCCTCAGGTCACTGGAACTAAATATACTGGCTCAGTGTAATTTTGTATCTGTATTAAGCAAGTTGTGTATATGGTTTAATCATAAATGAGAACGTGCAGACATAAATCACAACCTTTGTATACTGGATTTAAAAGGCCAATGGTCAACTCATCCATTCCCCTGCGTCTCCAAAGGCATTGACACGTCATTCCAGGCAGACTCAAGGGCAACCTTTTGCTAAAAAACCAAAACAAAAAAAAAAAAAGATAAAATAAAAATAATTGACCCCAGGAAGATGCCAAGCCTTTTCCTGCCGACAACATTGGTATTCAGCAGGCCCAAAAGGTCCTCACACTGTTGTGATGGAGTTTCTCCTTTTCCTTTAGTGCAGATGGAGAACAGCCCACCAGGTGAATAAGCCCATCATCCGTCAGTAAATTATGAGACAGTACCTGTGTTTACGCTGCCATTCTGCGTCAGGAGATCTGTTTATTTAATTGATGGCCTCTGCCTTCTTTAAAGGTTACTCTGGTATTTAGCAGGGTGTTGAGAGAGCCTGAGCCGTGATAATTGCACCTGCGTTTACTCTGCTCCCTACTGCCACTATCAAACAGGTGCAAACCCTGCCAGCCTAGACTCCATCTCTTCTGCGCCGCCTAAATTGCTCACCGCCACGGAAAGTCAACCGTGAACTGCTAATCGACAAACTTGATGATCTCATCTTGGTTCCAATATGGCCTGAACTCCTCCGAACATTTACCTGAGCAGTTCTTGAAGGAATCAGGGTATGCAGCCTAGAGGAAAAAGCACTCAAGGGAACAGAAGGCTGGTTTGAAGATCTGACTTGCTTGGAATGCCCTGTATGTGTCCTTTTGCTGCTATGACAAAGTGGCTTAAAACAACACACATTTATTATTTTTCGGTTCTCAGAGATCCTAAAATCAAGGCATCTGAGCATTGCATTTTGCTCTCAAGGCCCCAGGGGAGAATCCATTTCTCCACCGTTTCCAGCCTCTAGAGGCTGCCCACTTCCCGTGGCTGTGGCCTCTTCCGAATCCAAGGCCAGCGATGGCGAGTCAAGTCCTGCTCACCGCACATCACTTGGACACTGACTATTTTCCTTCCCTCTTCCATTTCTTAAAGACCTTTGTGACTACATTGGAGCCACCTATAGAACCCAGATTAATCTCCCTATTTTAAAGTCATCTTATAAACAACCTTAATTCCACCTGCAACTTTAATTTCCCCTTTCCACGGAACGCAACATATTCTGCAGGTTAGGATGAGGAGCTTTTTGAGAGGCCATGACTACAACCCCTAACTGGTAGGGTTTAGAGCCTATGGACAGAAGTTACCGAGAGTCCAATTCCAGTCCAGTCCAAAAGTTCAGGATAAAGAACATTTTCATAGTTAGAGCTCCTAGAGGTAGAATTGACTGCTTTTTAAGATACTGCATCCCTAGTTCTTAGAGAGCTTCAAGCTCTTCATCATAAAGAAGTGCTTAGTACATGCCAAGTACCCTGCAAGCACCTGTGGTTTCTTACTCTTCACAAGAGTCCTACTAAACAGAAGGTGTTATTTTAAAGAAGATCAATGTAACACACTCAGGTGAAAAATCCCACCTCTGCCTCATATTTTCTGCACGACCTTAGGCAAGTTACTCAGCCTCACCATCCTCAGGTGTCCCCATCTGTAAAATGGGTAGAATAATGGAACTCACCTCAAGGGATAGCTATGAGGAATCAATGTGACAGCAATGACATCTAATTCATTTGGGTTGCTAAATATTGTGTGAAATATGGTCACCATAGAGTCTGGCTTATTGTAAAAGCTCCATGCCTCTCACTATAATTCTGCTTAGCAGGATGTAGTGGACTCCTTGGCTGTCTGCCCAGCATCTGGAAACCTTCTCCAGAAGCCAGGGCTCTGGGCCTCAGGCAGCCATGTTTCTCCCACATGTCCCTGGCCTCTTGGCCATGACCAATTGGACCAGAAGGAGCCACCTGACTCTAGCTAAATTGATAGATATTCTCTCCCATAATTTAGACTGGGGCCCCTGACAGATATTTGAACTCAATCTCTGTGGGTTGTTTGTCTTGGACTCAGAGCTCTGAGGAGAAGAGAGATTAAGCATCTATCCCAGTCACCCCTCCCCTCCCCTCCTGAACCCACACCAGTCCCACTCAGTGGTGTCCTTGAGACACCTTGTGTCCTCCTAATACATCCTTCAGTTTCAATTCAGTGGCCATGAGTGGGTGTCACTTACTTACAACCAAAAAAGAAAAAAACACTAAAGCACAATTGTTCACAAATGTTTGCAGGCCACGGGAGCTGGAAGACCTTCAACTCCTCTTTTCACCCATGAGGGACGACACTGTGATCCAGAGAGTTCAGAAGACTGACCCAGGTACTGGGCTACAGTAGAGCCAGGACCAGCACCTCAAATCTTCTGTCTGCTCAGGTTGAACTCCACCCTCCTCCCCTGGCTGTCTCCAAATCTGTTTCTTCAACTCCATTCCCAAGAGCTTAAGAGCTAAGATGACTAAAAGTGGGGGTGGGATCTGGGACTGGGAAGAGACCCAGGATCTTGGAAGAAGTGCAAAGGAATTTTCACGCTGGGAAGCCAAAACATCCATTCGAAAGGCTAATTTCTGTGCAGGACCTGGAATTTTTCCAACAGCACCTGGATCTGCCTGGATGATGCAGGAAAGAGATGAGCCAGGCATCATTTGCATATATGCAAACAAAGCCTTGCGCAGCTGTCCCGGAGCCACTTTTGCTCAGAGCACCCAGCTCAGCAGACTGGGGCATAACTTCATCTGTCTATTCAGCCTTGGAAGAAAAAGAGACACACTTGCCTCAGCTTACCACCATTCTGACAAGGACAATCATCCCAATCCACTGGGCTGGAGAAGCACAGAGCTTCAACCTCCAGAGTAAGAAATGGGGTCCCCTTTCCTCCCCAAACAGGTGGCAGTTTCTCTACCAGGCAGGAGGAGAAGAGATGCCACTTCCTAGGGACTCTCCCTATCTCCCTTTCCCTGACCTCAAAAATCACCCATGCACATTCCCAAGGCCTTCAATTCCCTTGTCCCTCCCATTCTGGGGTGGAGGAAGAGAACAATCAGACCAAGAGTTGGAAAGCCTGAACTAAGACCCATCTCAGCCACAGAATTCCTAAATCTCAACCTCAATTTTCCTACAAAATTCCCGGGAGCAGGGCAGAGGAATTAGAATTTCTATTTCAGTCAAGTGACACTCTCTCAACAAACTTTTGGGTAGAAACCCATCAATGAAGTGGCGCTGCACAGTGCCAGGGGTAGGGGTCAGGCAGCCCTATCCTTCCACACCTGCTTATCTTTTAGCAACCCTGATGCCATCAGAGCATGCTGTAGTCGTCATTGGGTCACTGGCTCCTAAGGGCCCTTTCTGATGCCAGAATCCGTGATTTTAAAGCCTCCCAACAAGAGTGGCAAGGGTACAGAGGACCGAGGGTGTGCTCATAAGATTTTAATGGCAAGCTCCAAGACGAGCCTCGAGCCCTTGGCTCCAGTCCTTAGCCTTCGAGTTCATACTCTAGAAATTGCCCTAAGGAAAATTCTGCTGAAGGCACTTGGCTCCATCCACACTTGTGCAGGACCCAAGGGCTCAGGAAGAGCGTAAAGAGCGCCCCTCTGAGGGCAGGAAGGGAGGGTACACCCCATCTGTGTGCCCTCAGCTCCCCTACCTGTCTCTTCTGTTCTTCCCTGTCTGTCTCTCTTTCTCACAAACACAGAGTCAACTTGTTACTGCCTGCAGTCCCCCACCCCACCCGCTGCCCAATCCAGCCCTGTCCAACCCTGGGAAAGTACGTGAACAATACCTAGAGAAGGGGATCGGGTGTCCTGGTGGGGGACTGGCCCCTACCAAACACACAGATGGTTAATCCCCAGGCAATTCTGGGCTTTCCTCTTCCCTCTGCCCCTCCCTCTCTCCTCTCTGTTTCCAGCCCTGGGCCAGCTCCCAGCATCTCAGCCCCCCTGACACCAGGCCTTCTCTTCTGCTATGGCCTGGAGGACAGTTATCTAGTTGTGGGACCCAGTAAACCACAACTCCCCCTCTCTAGGCCTCAGTTTCCTTATCTGAAAGATGAAGGACTACACTGACAAGGGATGCTTAAGATTTTGAACTGTCACAGACCCCTTCTGAGGGAAGCCAGATGTGCCTGTGCAGGAGCACCCCCACAAAACACACACACACACACACACACACACACACACACACACACACTTTTATAAAGTTCAAGAACCCCTGAAGCCCATCCATGGACTAGAAAACAGTTCTGCAGGGATCTTGTCCATGCTCACGTTCCAAGTGTAGGACACTGGGCTCAGCTTCTCCACCATAGCCACTGTACCTTCTTATGCCCTGAGCTGTAGACACACAGTCACAAGAGGGTGCAGCTAGGCCAGATGGCCACCTGCACTGACCATTCTAGCTTCCCAGCCTCCCGCCTTTCCCCTCCCCACCACTGGCTGAGGGGCCCTGCTCCCTGCACAGGGCCACACACACACACACACACACACACACGTATCTCTAGCCTCCCCCAGCCTGCTTCAGCTGCACAAAAGAGAGAGGATGGGACGGGGAAGGGGAGTCAGTTCCTCAATGGAGAGATGCAGAGCAAAGGGGCTCTGGCCTCTAACTCCATCTCAACCGGGAAGAAGGCTCAACCTGGCCTGGAGAGTGTGCTCTGCAGTGCACTCACTCATACATCCTGGGTACCTAGCCAGCCATGGCTAGGCCAGTCCATCCCCTGAATCAACAGCTGCCAGGATCCAAGTGACCAGGTACTCGTCCGAGAGCCAGGAGCCTCCTGCAACTCCTTCTCAAATCCACGCGGCACACTCAAATACTCCCCCAATCAGGAGCCTTCAGTGACTCTCCCCTGCTTTCAGTTGAAGCCACCAATCCCTCAAGGCTGTCCAGAGCAGTCCCCAAGCCCGGGGGTTTCTGCCTCATCTTCCAAAGCTCTCCAGCACATGGGCCACCAGCTACATGTTTTTGTTTCTGCAGGTATGCCTGGAATAATCTGCCCCTCCTCCTCCTGTCACTTAATGTCCACAGGAGTTCAAACATCACCTTGGCTCTTTGGTCTTTCTAGCTTTCTCTCCAGCCGGAGCCCCGCGGAACTCTCATGGCATGTGTCTAGCCTTTGCCACATTATCCTCAACTGCCATGGGCAAACTCGACATTAGGAGACAATGGTACGATTTAGCGGGAGCGTCTCGTGTGCCACAAACAGAACCAGGAGGCTTACTTTCCTAATTTATCTCATTGCACCTTCCCACAAAGGCAAGGTAGAAGGCAGGTGCCACGAGGAAGGCCTCGCGTCTCTGCCTCCCACAAACGCTTTCCTCCGTCCTGTTCTTCCACTTCAGTTTATTCAGAGAATTTATACATTGAGGGCAGGGCCTTAATCATTTTTCATCCTAAAATCAAGCTATTGCTACATCTGTCATTAAATGGTGGGAAAAGGATGGTCAGAGAAGGACAAGAAAGGAAGTACCTGTGCCAAGTACTATACACTTAAGATTGTATTTTGTCCCTACAGAAACCCTATAAAGTAGGGGTCATCATCCTCAATCTACAGATGAGGAAACTGAGCCTCATGGAAGTTAAGTGATATGTCCACTACCAGTCAATCATCCAGCCTCCCCTCCATGGGTTCTCCCAGAGCCCCCTCCATTGGTGACCTTGTCACATGCACACAGCAGAGATGAGCTTTCCTGGTGCCTCCCTCTAGTCAGTAAATGGATCCTTAAATGTCAGAGTCCAATGATTTTTGTAATTGAAAGTATTTTCTTACTGACTTCCATTATGTAATTGGAAATGTATTCCCAAGGGCAATAATTTTGGCCTCAAGACATAATTAAAAGCATACAGGAGTGCAGTGTATATTTTTAAATGGCACAATGAGAGGAAGGCTAATGACTTTATGACACAACAAAAACAAAACCAAAAGATCACCCCCAGAAACTGCACTCTGCCCCCCTCCAAAGTAGAATCCAGTGGGAGAAAGGCAGGCCTTGATTCTTACCTAGCCCTTTCAATCAAAGGGTAGTTGTAAACCACCAGTTTTAAACCCTGTATTTTCAAGTACTCTTTGTAATAGCTTCAGCCTGTTTAGAGACTAAGCTAATAATGTATTTTTTTCAGGGTCCTTTATGAGCTCTCTAAGGAGAAAGCTGGTCTTTTTGCCCCAGAGAAGCATGGAGATCATTTTTATAATTTATTTCTTTAAGTTCATAGTGGATTTCCTTTAATAGGAACTCAGGGTGGCTCACTTTTAAAATATCCTGTTTAGTAATGCAGCAGGATTTGAAGGATTTGAGTTTTCAAGTAGCCTTTGGTAACCCAGAAGAGAGAGAGGGGTAAAGTCCCAGTTGCCCAGTCCATTTTAGCCAATAAAGTGACCTTCCCCTGCAGAGGCCCGAGAGATATGCTGCCAACTGTGCCAAGGTCAGGTCCCAGAGAGGAAGACCTGTTTCTGTGAGGCATCTGTGCCCCGTTCCCTGCCCCCCTCTGTGTCTTGATTTTCTCATTCTTTCTTTCTTTCACCACTCAATCATTTGTTCAAACATTTATGTATCCATCCATCTATTCATATGTTCAACACATACCAGGACAATCAGGATTCATCAGTGAACCAGAGACTAAGACTTATTTCTGATGGGGCAGACCAGCAAGAAAGCTGAATTATGATGCAGGGGGTTCTAGATGCTGTCAGGCGCCAACCCAACACGGCAGAACTCTGGAAAGAGTGGCTGCTGCCTGAGCGAGTCAGGAGAGGCTCTGTAGGAGAGAGGGATGAGATAAGACTTTCCAATGTTTGTAGGTGTAGCCTGTGTGTGACAGAGATAACAGGAGCTGGGGCAGGAGAGGGGTGGCATTCTAGATAGGAGAACAGAATTAAAACACACAGACAAAAGGTAAAATGGAAGGCAGGAGTGATTCATTTTGGGAAATGAGGATTGTAAGAAACCATATAAAAAGGATTCAGAGGAAGGTTAAGGAGCTGAGACTTGCTGAAGGGGCTATCTTTCAGAATACATAGAGCATGGGAAGGGGAAATAGAGGTTCCACTTGGACAGGATCCAAACCCACAAATCAAATAAAATGGCAGGCGAGTTGCCGGAACATCTCAGGCATTTTTCTCACCAGGTTAAAGACTCTGAGATCCCTTGACTTCAACTCTCAGCTGCAGAAAGCAGCCCTTGGTTCAGTCCAGGCTCCCTGGGAGAGTTTGCTCTAGGACTGGGATGCAACCTGGGTTTCAGTGTCGAAGACAAAGGTCCCAGGCCAGCTCAGTCCAACATTCTTAGGATAAAGGACAACCTTTGAGTTCATTACCCTCTCCACTTGGAAAGCTCAAATCACTGCTGTCAAAGTCCCACACAGCCTTCATGGCTCTGTGCACCTACCCATGAAGCCATTCTGGAGATGATCTTCCTTCCTGGATATCTATGAGACCACATGTCTGTCATTCCATCCTGAATTAAAGTCATCTTCAGATTTGCTGCCCTAATGCTTCCAATCTGGGATATTTTTATGTTGATACAATGCTTTATGTATCTGCCAAGTCTGTAGCCAAATAAGACAGTCAAGTCATGTCCATCAAAAATGGCTTGCAAGACCCCTCTGGGCATCCCTGTGGACACAGAGGACCTGGGGATTTGAGAGAAGCAGAGAAGGAAGACAACTCAGAGTCAGACCCTCAGTTTTGGATCCCAGTTAGAGCCTCCCACACTCCCCCAGCCCCCAGGGAGGCTCTCTGGAATTGTATTTTCCCTCTCTGTTTTGGGTTGAGCCTGTGTTTAGTCTCTGGAGGGGCAGCCATTATTTTCCTCAAGGTTTCAAGGGGGTTGAAGATCATCTCATATTTCTATGTTTGGCAAATAGTTAGTCCCCTGCCTCCCCTCCCAGGAATCAGGAATCCCAGAAATTAAAGCCAGTGGGACTCAGGTTTCTTACTGAGGAGGGGCCACTACAGCAGATGCCAGTCGAACCCAGGAAATCCAGCCAGGAGGGGGTACACCAGGCTTTGGGTGTTTTAGGTGGTAAAGGAGGGTACAAGCCCTAGGTACAATGCCTTAACACTGCAGAGGGCAGGCTCAGGTTCCCTGGCCAGAGCAGAAAATGCTTTCTCTCAAAGCTGCACTGGAGCCAGTGAGACCAGAGGCAGCCATTGTGGTCTGCACAGTGGGCACGTTTCTCTTTGGGTGGGGGCAGAAAGCGGGAGGCAGCTTTCCACTCTGGAGAAGCTGGTAGGAAGGAGCGAGTCCCAGCTGAGAGAAGCAGGCCCAGCCCAGATGCCAGCAGACAGGGAGAGGGAGCAGGAGGAGGGGATGGGGAAGGAGCCAGGCTTCTGAACAGAGGCTTGGAGATGGCAGGCGGACGCTTACGGGAAGAGTAGGCTGACACCTGAATCTCACTTGCTTCCCCTGGAGAACACTTTAATGAGGCTCACAGCTGTAATATCACAGAACGAGCATTAACAATGCTAATTACCTAAAGTTTAGCCCGAACATTCTCAACCCGCCCGCCTTGGGGACACACTTTTGTTCTGGCCCTGCTGGGCTGAAGCTTATGATAAAGCTGTGACAGCTGAGCATTAGGCCAGGCCAGGGTGGGGGTGGGAAGCTAGTGAGCGCTGCAGGCTGCAGGAGCCGAAGAAGGGAGACCTGGGGATGATACCAGTGTCCCTCCACTCTGATAACTGGAAGCCCCGGTGAATGTCAGGAAGCCTTGGAGAAAGCTGGGAATGGCCTGCAACCATTTGTACCTGGCAGAGGGTCATGGGCCCCACTTATCACCACACTGCCTTCTGCAGCCTCAAGGGACACCCCTAGCCCCCTCCCACCCTCTAGTACCAGAGATGATTCCAAAACTTAGTTTTTTGTTGGTGGTGGTGGCGGCCCCCCCACCCCCCTCCCCAGCTAAGCAACAGAACCACCAATAAAAGACAAGATCAAATCAGAGCTATGCTGGCCAATGGTTTGAGTTGAAAATTGGAGCTCAGGAAACTTCTTTCTATCTCTGCCCCTAGGGCCTCTGGGCATCTTCAAGGTCCATCCCAAATCCCAGGCTTCTGCAAAATCAACTTGGAAAATCACTGTTCCAGAAGAACCTGAGCCTTTGGTACCGCTGTGTCCCATGGTGGACCAAGGGGATGGGTAGAGACAAGTGGCCTCTGACTCAGATGAGATCTGGGAGCTGAAGGACAGGCATGGTCACTTTGTATGCATGTACACCTTGATCTGCATGGCTCTTTACCCAAACCTGCCTGGATCTAGAGCTGGATTTATCAAACCTGGTACCTATAAAAATCAGAAGTCACCCAGCTAGATAGTGTTAGACCTACAACTTCTGACTCCTCTCACAGTATCCTTTCTACTAATCCAAGGCAGGTAACCATGCCTATCAGAATCCTTAGGCTGTCCCTACCACAGGAAGCAACATCAATCTCTGGTCTCCTCTTCTTAGTCCTACCCTCCCTGCAAGCAGAGCAGAGCAGAGGAAATCCATCTGCTCCACGTCTGCTCGAAACTTAATTAGACCCCTTTGATTTTCCCCTCCTTCTGTCCTTCCAACTTCCCAGAGCAACAGCAGTTTCTGTTCTGTTAGTTACCTTCCCAGGCCCATGTGTTTACTGCCTTGAAAGTCCTTTCTCAGCAATTGGAAGAATAAGACTGTCTTTGTCCTTTCAAGCTGCTGTAACAAAAGACCTGGGTGACTTATAAATAATGGAAAATTATTTGCAACAGTTTGAGAGGATGAGAAGTTTAAGATCATGGTGCCAACAGATTCAGTGTCTGGTGAGGGCCTCAATCCTCATAGCCTTCATCACACGCTAACTTCACACAGTAAAGGGGACCGGAGTTGCTCTAGGGCCCCCTTTTATAAGATCACTAATACCATACATGAAGATTCTGCTTCCATGACCTAATCAACCCCTAAAGGCCTCACCTCGTAATACCATGACCCAGAGGTGGGTGGATTTCAACCTGAGGATTTAGGAGGGACATAACATCTTGATCAGAGCAGGCTGGGATGCAGCACTGGGGTCCCAGGGGTTACAGCAGAAATGCACCCATACCTCTGTGCAGACAAAAGTCTGCCTGTGGGCATTTGCATGATCTTTCTTGCTTGCATTTTTTTTTATAAGCCTAAGTCCCCTGCTGCTGGAATCAGCAATTCAGCCTTGCAAGCCCAGCTGTCGCGCAAGGCCACTTTGGGTGAAGGCCTGGCTTTCTCCTCTGGCCCCTGGGTGCAGGGACAGCTAAAACCTGATCAATGGCCCACATCTGCAGCAACCATCAGTGGCTCCTCTGCTAAAATAACAACCTATAATATGCTGAGAAAAGCAAAGATTGAAGGCATGCGAATGACTTCCTGAAGAATGTGGAGCACAGAGGGAAGCAGCTGAGTGGAAGAAGCTAACTTGACCTGCTACCTCCCCATGGCCACACCCACCCACATCTTACTGAAATGCACAAGTACATTTTCTAAGCACACTAAGACCTGCTTTTCTGGCTGCACTGATTCCCCTTGACCTGGCCCATCAAACACTGTATTATCGCCTCTTTGGTTCCTGCCTACTGGGCAGGATTGCAGCCCCATGAGGGACAGGGCTTTGTCTTCTCTGCCATTTTCCCAGTGCCCAGCACATCGTAGAGGCCTTATTTATTAATCTTTCTTTTTTTTTTTTTTTTAGAGAGAGCGAGGGACAGTGAGAGAGACAGAGAAAGGACAGAGAAAGAGAGAAACAACTTTATTTAGTTTTTCACATGGCCTTAGTTGCTCCAACACTTAGCTGTGTACGAGGTGCTGGGGTTCGAACCCAGGTCCTTGTGCTTGCCAGGTAAGCGCCGAAACCACTGAGCCATCGCTCCAGCCCTATTTATTAATCTTTAATTTCTTTTTGGAAGATTGATTCTTCGCTTGCATCCTTGGGAAATCAGTTCCCATGTGGACCAGGTGCTTCTCTTGATTCTTGCGCCACATACCCAACACAGCCCCACTGTACACCCTACCACGAAATTCAGGGTGTATACAATTTGCACACTGTGTACCCCTACACAATCTATACATTTGCAATTGATTTTCTCAAGACTGGGAGGAAAATAACCAAAAAAAAAAAAAAAAAAAAAACTCCCAAGAGTTTTAAAGTCTTTTATTTGTTTACACATTCTCTAAATTGCAGACAAAATTTCGCTACATGAGTAGTTAACACTGCTAACCAATCACAGAACAAGATACTAACCACAGTAAGAAAGACAGGGTGCTTGTGACTCAGTCTTCATGAACGTGCATGGGTCCCACTGAGGGGCTGGATAGCCAGTGGCTCCAAAGATAAAGGCTGCTTGATGCCCACACTGCATCTTGACCTCTCCAAGGCTCCACTCTTGGAACTGGATCAGGAAGGAAAGAGGTCAGGCAGGTGGCAGGTCCTGGTTGATAGGCAGACCTTGCAGCCAGGCTTGTTAATGAAGAGCAATTGCTTCTCCCTCCAGGCAAGTCCTTGGTCTGTGAGCCAAAATCCAGATGTGGGCTCTTTCCAATCTGTAGATTCTCCTGGAGACATTCACAATGTGCCAGCTTTCTGGGAAGTCACCAAACCAGAGTGTCCTCTTCAGATGGTGGGAGATGCGGCACAGCCTCATCTCCAATACTGAAACAGCAAAAGATCTTGAAACATCCCTTAGACAGGGCAAAACACCACAGCACTTCACATTCAGAGCTACAAAGGAGTGAGAGTTGACACACAGGAGAAAGAAGCATCCCTAGAAAGCAGAGGACCAGAGTAGCACACACACCTACGACTGAGACTACGATCACGCCTGAGAGAGGAGGAGAGGCTACAGAGCGGGGGACGGGGCTTCTTCACTGTTGCTGCGGTTGCTGTGTAGAGAAGCCAAAGCAAGCCGAATGGAAATATCGTCTCCAGACCATTACGCTCAGCTTCCCGAATCCGCAGCCCTTTTCTCTAACCTCATGAAAGCCGTGTCAGCCTCAGTCCTGCAAGCAGCTCAAGGCAAAAAGTGTAGGTTGTTCCGCAAGAGGCAACGTGGTGTTAGGTCCTGAGGTTCAAGGGGGAGAGCATCATAAAAGAAAAACCCTCGTTCACCACAGGCAATTCCAGGGCTGGGGCCAACTCTTGGACCATTCTTTTATGACCAAGAGTTTCAGAAAGAGTTGTGGGGTGGGGAAAAGAAAAGGAAGCATGTGGGAAACACAGGGTAAAATGCTGGAATGGCTTCCCTCTCTTGTATCCCCACTGGGAAGAAGTTTATATCACACCTACAAGGACAGAGATAACAATAGAGGCCCAGTGACGGGAGTTGATCAGAACATTTCCAGGGTCCCCTTCCCAAATACCTCTCACATTCTGACTCAACCCAAGGGCTTCCATGACCTTCAGGGAGCCTGTGCAGACAACCTTCCTCACAGGACACCAGGGCAGGTTTCTTCCCCTAAGAGACTGTCCTACCCCAGGAACTTCCTGTCAGTGTCCACCCAGGGGAACCCCAGGGTTCATAAGCAGGGGTAGGCCTCACCAAAGTCATGGAACCAGCCTCTCTCTAAGGACACAGCAGGCTCAGACAACCAAAAGAGAAGAGCTGATTACTTTTGACTTCCTAGCAGAGACGCTCTGTGTCTTAGCCATTAAAAAGAGAGAGCTATCAAACGTGGGCTCTAAAACTGCCCTCATCCTACACACATTTGAAAGAGGGACTAAAGCAGGTTAAGAACTCTTTCTCGAACCAACTGTGTGATATGGACAGCCAGCCACTACTTAGATCTCCATTCCTCTTTTCCAGCTAGCCAGCTTCAGGCTGGGAGGACATCTGTGAGTGACTCCAGAGCAGGGAAGGTGCCCCTGAAGAGCTCAGCCCACTGAGCTCTCTGGCTCCCAGCTCCATCCCTCATGAAGCAGAGGACCTATGGGCTGGGGATCCACTGCCCACTGCTTAGGGACAGTACTGCCCAGTTTGGCCTGGATAGGATCCAATTTGGAAAGCCTTTCCCTATTCCCTCCCGAGTAAGTACGGAGGAGGCCAGCCAGTCAACGGAGGTTTGGTTCAAAAGAACCTTGCCCACAGGCTTCTAAATGGATGGGTGGATCACGTCCCAGAACACAATTCATGCTCTTAAGCACTTTAGAATCAGAATCTCAACCAAGTCCCCTGTCTCTGACAGTCAGGTACTGTCCGGGGCCCCAGAACAGCCTTCCCTTGGGGTCCCCACAGAGAGGCCATGGGCCACTGAGTTGACCTCTCCACATGGGCAGGTACACACCTCCCCCAGGGCAGGCATTTCACATGTAAGTCAGCCTGGTGTGGCTTCAGGGAATAGCTAAGAGCTGAAACCTGGCTGTATCGTGTGCAAAGAAAATGGAGATGAAATAAATGGTTTATTCCTGATGCTGTAAATACAGGCAACTGGAAGTCAAAAGACGCAGGAAGCTAGGATCTGAGGAGTCCCTGGCCAAAGGCGGGTGGAGATTTACTGAAAACATCTCTGATGCGGTGCTTCATCTGCACACCCACTGGTCATGCCAGAGGCGGGCTACCCCAGGCTGAGCCAACCTCCCTGGAGTCTCTGTGGGGGTCCACCCCATCTGGGCATGAGTCTCCCCCTGCCCCCTTCCCACCCTCTCTGCCTTCTCTTGCAGGGATTGGACAAGACCACTGTGTGGGTCAGTTTCTGCTTCCGATCAAGCCCAATTGCACCTCCCCACACTCCACCCAGGAATTCAGAAGCAGCACTGGGAGACCCAGCCTTGAACTCTCTGGCTGGCTGTCATGCTCCAATCGGATGTCTTCTGACCTCGCTAACTCTGATGCTAAGAACGTTCATCTCACAAGGTCATCTGTGTTCTCCCCAATTAGTGTGCAAATCATTAGATATTTTTCTCTGCTACTCTTCTTTGGAACATGCATCCAAAGCAGAGACCCAGATAAACCCAACACTACCCTGTTGGCTCCATGCTTGACATATGATCATGAGTCTTTGGGAGAGCTGAGTTTTATAGCTAAAAATCAACTTGGAGGCTGAGCCAGGGTGTGGTTTATTTTTCCAGCAACTACATAGGACCTAGCTCATTGCTTTTCACATAGGGCTCTGCCAAATATCCCAGCCAGTACCAGCCTGCCCACTAATCCCTTTCAGAGGGCAAGATATAAGCTGGTTTGCTTTCAGAGGAAACACACCCAGAGTGGACAGACATGGCAGACTAGGATGGACACCCTCCCTTTCCCACCCTCCCCCAGAAACTGGCCTCTTAGTGGAAATGTGTGATCTGCCTCTTTCCCACACCACGTGGACCAGATGCCCTGGAAAGCCAGGACTCCCTGCCTACCTCTCCCACCTTCTCCCCGCCGCCTCTGCTCAGACATAATCATCCCAAATTTTCATGCTCTTATTCTCATAGTATCTAGCAATATTTCTTTTGCTTTTTTCTAGTCCCTAATTTAGCTCTCTTCAACTACATGGTAAAAACACAGAGGGGCATATTTTCTTTTTCTTTTATAACACTGTTTCTTCCCACCACCACCACCCCACTCTTGAGTATCCAGCATGGCAGGAGGGAAGGAAGGGAGAAGTCAGGAAAAGAAGAGAGCAAAGGTCTCGGTGGGGAATAAACATGAAAGGGCAAAGTCAATAAAAAACCCAACCCCAATTCTAGCCATAAAGTCTTTGCATCCCTTTGATAACACAATCAAGACTTGGTTTTGTTTTGATTCTTTGTGGGTTTGTGTGTGTGTGTGTGTGTGTGTGTGTGTGTGTGTGTATTCAATTATTGCCTAACATCTCTCCTAAACAAGCAGAGGTGAGTGAGGGAAGAGATGGAGAGACTTACTGGAGCCAGTGGATTTTCAAGCAAGGGTCCCCTGTGTGACCCCTGTGACTTTGCAGGGACTGGGAGCTGGAGTTGCCAGCTGCAGAAGGCCTCTGGGACACATGTGTCTGGTCTGGTAGCTCCTGACTCTCCCTCTCATTCTGGAGCAACACCAAGACTACCCTTTAGCTCATCAAGCTGGGTTGTATGTGTGTGTCTGTGTGTGTGTGTGTGTGTGTGTGTGTACATATATTCCTGTTCTCATCAATATTAATAATATAATACAAATTATAGAGATGCAGAGAGGCAAGCCAATGAAGTGCAGAGAGTATACACATAACCCGGGGGTTTGTAGGGCTGTGCTGCTGAGGGAGTATGCAGGCCCCAGGGGCTCACCGCCACAGCATTGCGTATTTGCCAATCTGGGTTGGTACAGACCTGAGTGGCCATCTTCCCCACTGCCTGGACTAGAGGTTTTTATTAGTAATTATATCTCTGTCCAAGAGGGTCTGGCTGCCTGCCAGTCCAGGCCCTGCCTTCCTCTGGCTTGCCCTGGGAAATGTCACAATCAGCAAAAACCCTCCCTTCTCACCGTGGGGCCAAAAAGGAGGAAACCCTAGAATGTCCCCATGTCAAGCCTCCCCCCCCCCCCCGGGTCATACAACATGAGGCTGGCACTGGAGCAAAGAAAGGGAGGAAGGTGGAAACAGGCTGGAACCCAGGGGCGTTTTTGGCTCTGACCCTGTGACAGCCCTCAGGGCAGGTGGGGACTCCCCCAGGCTGCAGTCAGCAGAGGGTCACTCAGGGCTCACAAGAGCCCAGAGGGGGTCTTTTTGGAAAATCTGCTCACTTCCAATTCTTTGTCCTCACAGGGCGAGTTCCCTGTTTCTTCTGGGAATGCCCTGAATGCAGTACTGGCAAGGTGGGACCCTCACCCTCCCCACTCAGGGTTTCCTGGAGGGAGTTCCTCTAGATCTCTCTTCCCAGCAGCTTGGGCTGTGGGCATAGAGGGAGCTGGGCAGCCATGCTGCCCTGGGAGGAGCTGCCAAGATGCTCTAAGGAGCTCCCCCTCCATCTGCATCTGTTTGCCCTCCCACGTCCAGTGTGCCAAACAGTTGGTACCCACATCTTCCTCTCCCCTCCTCCCTCTCACAGCAAGTACCCCAGCTGTCCCTCCATATTGACCAGAGGGACAGCCTCCTTAGGAAAGGATTCCTAGCTCTCAAAGCCCTGAACCAACCCTTCTTCTGCATTTTCTACACTCAGGCAAACGGTGGTGGCCTTTGGCAGAGAACCATCATGGACTTCAAGCCCTGGGAATGCTTAGCAATGGGGAAGGAGCCCTGACTCACATACAACCCCTTCTGACTACCTATAAATTAGACCAAGGGCAGCTGAGGTTTGGGTGGGGAGACTTGCAGGCCTGAGACAAATTGAAGTATCTGCTCCTTCCCGCTGTCCTCCCCATTCCTCACTGGCAGACAGATGACACTGAGCTCAGTTGGAAACCAAAAGCATCCTTCCAGGCTGGGAGCAAAATTCCCAAAAGGGCAGCACAAGAGGGAGCAGAGGAGCCATTTCTGCTTTGTCGGGAACAGCCACCCCTCTTCGCCTCCCAGCGGCTGGCATCCTGGGTTTGGGGCATTGCGCCTCTGGCAGCAGTGCCTAGCACCCCTCCACTGCCTAACCCTGCAGGCCAGGATCCAGCCCACCTCTTGCTGACATAGGTCCCCATATCCTGGCCAATCCAGGCCACAGGGGCTTCAGCAGCTCATCTCAGAGTCACAGTGACTTGTCCACGGAGGTGGGGAAATGCACGGGGGCCCAGCCAGGCGCCTGGAGGTCGTACCCATCTCCAGCTGGCTGAGGAGTGCAGCTCCTGCCTCCTCTGCCCTCAGAAGGCTGGGAAGCCTTGGGAAGCAGAGAGCTGGTTCAGTGTCCATTGCAGGCAAAGGTTTGGTCTTTTTCTAAACTATTGTATGGTGTAGGATCACAAGCTTGACCAACAAAACAAAACATGGGTTCTGGTGACTCTTCATCCTACCCCGTGCTCCTAGTTGCTTGCTCCAGGATTTTCCCTAAGGAAGCAGGTGCTCCTCTGTTCTGTTGCAGATTTACGCCCCTCTCCAACACCCGCCCCCCCCTTTGTTAGGCTTTACCCAACCTCCTGGACCTCCTTGCCTCCTTCCTCCAGGCTCCCCTTCCTCCCCCTCCAGGGATGGCAGCCCACTAAAGGTGACACCAATGCACTGCTACTTAAAGGAGCCAGGCCCAGGGCTAGTGGCATCTTCAGTGGAAGTTCGAGTGTGGCTCCAGCCCAGACAGCCAACTTCTCCCTCGAGCTTTGACTTTGGGACTCCCTAAGAAGGGGTTAGGGAGGGTATCCAGGGAGGAAGGTGCTGTCCTCTCAGCACCTTCAGAACAGGGTGAGCGCCAACCCAGGGAACATCAAGGAGGTCCTTGGGACCCTGCCCTGGGCCACCAGCTACACTCTGCCCCGCACTCACGTGGCTCTGTGTCCTGGAGCCCGAGGTTGCCAATAATCTTTCTTCCATAGCCCAGAAGATCACAGATCTCCTAAACTTGCCCTCAAAGGAAAAATAGTAACAATCATGTCATTTTTCTTCCTTGAAATATCTGGACTTTTTAAGGAAAGGGCTAGAAGGAACCATGCTGTATTTGGAGCAGGAAGACAAACTGCCCTAGGAGTGCCACCCCCTCAAGCATCGCGAGCTTCTCTGTGAAACCAGGACCCTCCCCAGCTCTGAAGGCTCCTGGCCTCCCGCACACCTCAGCTGTGGGGCCTGAACCCCAGGAGGAGGCTGCTGTCTGCAGCCTGCCCGCCTGTCTGGGCTTCCTCCCTAGCCCTGGGGCAACGGCAGGCAGGGGAACGGGGACCTGCAGGCTCCTGCCTCAGGTGCTGCGAGTCAGTGGGGTGTAGAAGAGCACCAGAATGCAAATCTCCTAGCAAGGGTTTTGCTTCTATTTCCTCACAAAGTTGCCCGCCCTGAATTTGCTGCATACCCAAAAAGCAGTGTTTCCAAAATGTCTAGAAGGGAACAGAATTTCTTCTTCCAGCATGAATCCTGCAGTCTTGCCTCTTTGGTCTGTTGGAGCCATAGTATAGGGGTGAAGTGGAGCCAAAGGACCCTGTCTGTTCCAGGGATTCGAACTAGGAGGCAACAGCCATTAACTCCACTCTGTGCCCTCTGCACAAAATGACAGTAGCTACCATGGAGTGGTGGCCTTCATTCTACCAGTCTCACATCACGATCTTTCCCAGCATTATTCCAATCCCTGCATTGACCTGGCTGGATAGACCACATTTTCCCAACTTATACTTTTGAGCAATGAGGCTGAGAGAGGTAAAGCCACTTGCCCAAGGTCAATCAGCTAGAAAGAAGCAGAACTGGGTTTTAAACCAAGATAAAAGTAAGTGTTATGCTGGCGACTTGGGAGGCTGAGGCAGGAGGATCACAAGCTCAAAGCCAGCCTCAGCAACTTAGCGAGGCTCTAAGCAACTTAGTGAGACCCTGTCCCAAAATTAAAAAATAAAAAGGAGCTGGGATTGTTTCTCAGTGGTTAAGCACCCCTGGGTTCAATCTCTGGTACCAAAAATTAAAAAGTGAGTATTATACCTGAAATGAAATGATTTATGCCCTCTGCAAAACTAACTTTGCATTGCAAGTAGTTAATCTTATAGAAGAGGCCACGTGTCTGGAATATCTTCATCCTCAAGTCCTGAGCCCCATGAAAAATCCTTCCCTGTACAGAGTCACGGTCTCCTTGGTCAAGCCCTGGCCTACTGGCCCTGACCACAGGCAGCCTGGTTTACAAAACCTAAATCTCCTCTGGTCATAAAGGGGGTTCAAGAAAATTTCTAACTTTGGCTGTCACACAAGGCAAACATGGAAGGCATTTGGCGTTCCTCTCAGACGTGCTCAGCTTTGCGGTGGCTTTCATGTAACATTATGCTTTGTAGAACTGCTAGTGTCACTATGGAATAGGCAGGACCAGAGTTACCACCTCCATTTCCATTCTACAGGGGTGGGGGCTAAACTGAGGTTCATAATGTTGAGTGACTTGCCCAAGATCACACAGCTACTCAGTGGCATAGGTAAAACTAAACCTTGATCCTTCCCATGCATCCTATATTCCAGTTTGTTCTCAGGGACTCAGAGAATGACACCAATTTGAAGTTTACCAACATCTTCCTTTTTCCAGTGCAGAAGGTGGTAAATGTAACTCTGGAGACTTATGTCTGCTAGTGGTACCCTGACAGAGTCACCCCCAAGCTACTTTGCTATCCCCACTTTCTGGATGGGTAAAGAGAGGCCTCCAAAGAGGAGGAGTTGGGCTAATTGTGCAGAGAGTAATGACAGTGTAGGGAACTCTGGGGCGTTCTCAATGTGGGCCCTGATCCCTGCCCAGACCAGTACCTGCCGGCAAACTCCAATGCCCTGACCTGGCTTGAAAGATTGGCCCACCCTCAGCCTCTGTGGGCAGCGCAGATGCGGCTGAACATGGAACAGGGCACCCTTTGTCTGCGTGTCTGTGGGGAGAGATTTGCCCGTGCTCCAGAAGAGGACCTGTCAAATCGCAGAACCAGAGTTTTTGGGTTTGGACCTGCTTTTTTAACTTTCAAGTCATTGTGGCATTTGGGAACAGTGGGGAATCTTTTTTATCTAAACAATGTAAAATGAATCTCAAAGCCAATAATCAGCGTTTGAAGACTCCCTGCTTTGGGTTTTGTGGGACGAGAGTGAGCCAGAGTAGTCAGGAGAGGAAATGTGCCCCTCTGCTGTGATGGGACCCTCTCAAATCCTCCTAGGGCCTTCCGAATCCAGATGGGCTCGCCAACCAAAGGGAGGAAGAAAATAGCTTTGGAGGAAGATGGAAATCCCATCTGGACAGGGGCCCTTTAAATGAGATCATTATGTATGCATGTAACTCACCCTGAGGCCACAGGGCCTGCAGGAGAGTGACCCCCATTCTCTTGCCACAAGTCACTCTGCAAAGGAGTGGGGCAGACTCACCCTGCCTGGCTCCACGCCGCGCTGCCCTGGGTCCACCAGCCAAGAGCAATTACCCAGAGGAGGAAGGCTCCTGCCAAGTCCCAGAGCGGACGCTGCAGCGGGGCAGAGTGGCCCAACTAGCCCGGGTCTCCAGGGGCTTCTTCAGGAGCTGAAGGACTAAAAATAACCTGGTCTTTGTTATAAGCTGCTGGACCACAGCGATGGAGCTGGACTCAGGGAAGCCAAGCATGCGCTAGGGTCCCACTCACCGAGACCTGCCCTTTGGGTAAATGATTTTTCCAGAAATGCGTCAGTTATTGTGCTGTTGCTGCAATTCAAAGACAGTCCAATCCGCTCCAGCCCACGGGGCTCTATTCCAACACCCCGTTCTCAGAATCTGGGCCTCCCACCTCTTTCTTCTAGAGTTTTTTTTTTTTTTTAATAAAACAAGAGTCCTGCTCATCTAAGGGAGCTCAGGAGACAAGAACAGCCTGTGAGCAGGGGGTCCAGAACCATTGTCACCCGATCACAAAGAATCACATCTCCCTCAAACATTTGTTCAAGTAACAACCGTCTCTCCTCCATCTTAAAATTTCCAGTCAGGTCTCAGTGGACAACAGCAAACATACACCATGTGGAAAGAAGAAATTACTTGGGAAAAGGAATTCACAGTGTCACATCAATACTGTGACATCAAATACTGTCACATCAAAGCTGTGGTCCCACGGAGCCAACATTTGGACACTTGACTGGGCAGCCTTGGCTCACCTTCCCAGGGCTTGAGTCCCACAGGGGAAACAAACCCGGTTCTCTACACTCAGCTTGGGTGGTCTTGACCATCTTCCTCTGTCCGTAGGCTATGGCTTGTCACCTCACAATGTCTCAGCTCTGAATGAACATCAAGGAACCAGCCTGGTCCCTTGCAGCCCCTCCTGGTGGATAATGAATACTGACCGGCTATGGCCAAGGTTTCCTCCCATTTCTCACTTCCCCACCCTCAGCCCGTATCAAGTAGCAACCCAGTGGATCCAGAACGCCCACCCCAACTGTGGAAGCCACTGCTGGGGTTCTAGAAAGTAACACTTCCTCTTCACAGAGGCCAAGCAGCAAGGAGGAACGTCGAGGCTCCATCTTCAAGATGGCCTCCAAAATCCAAGTCTAGAAGTTTCCAGTGAGGCTTGTAATACACAACCTCTCCACAGCACTTTGTTCCTCTGGTGAGAATTTAGGATGAAGAGTCTAACCAGGGAGTGAGGAGGCGTGCGTAGATTTCTTGGAACACAATAGATTAAAAACAACAACAACAACAACAACACCAAACTACACACGAGTGGTTGGTTGATGAGTGGTCACAAAACAGCTTCCCTTAAAATGGGAACAAGTGAGAGGATTGCAGTGCTAAGGTAAAAGTGACAGGGGTCCACAGGGCTGGGGATGGGATTGTACTCCAAAAGTGCAAGATCCTTCTGGAAAAAAACAAGGAGGTGCTGGCTGAAGTACCATACGTGGGGCAGGAGATAAGCAGAGAGCTCGCCCTCTTGGTTTCCCATGCCCGTCTGTGACTATACATTTTCCTCTCAGTTGGTCTGTCTGTTTGTATGGGCAGAGGGCTCCATCTGGTTTGAACTGAGCTCTGGCTCTGCCTCTCCAGCAGCAAGTCACATTCTGTGACCTGGGGCTCTAGGCCTGGCAGCCAAAGGCTGAGGCTTTCTCTTTGAGCAGTTCCCAGCACAAGTGGCAGCTCCAACTTCCTACAAGAGACAAGATGGTGTTAGTAGCAGTCCCTCTCCTACCTCTTGAGGCCTACGCAGCCCAGAGGCCCTAACTTCTTGTAAACCTTGTTTCCCTTTGACTCTTGAAAACAAGCTGGAGTCTGTTGCTCAGCAGAAAGCAAATGCTCAGAGATGATGGGCTGAACCACTGTAAAGACCGTCACTTCCTGGTCATGCCTCTTAATCATGCTCCCAGGCCTAGGCCAGTCCCCTTGGAAGCTCACATCTCCCCAACATCTCAGTCAATATGGGACAAGATCTCTTTGGTCCTCAAGTTGAAATTGTGGCTGGTTGTATTGTGCCTCAGCTTCCTCATGTGTAACACGCTAGTCATCATACCGACCTCATAGGGTTGTGATGATTACATGAGATAAGACATGAAAAACCTTTAACTCAAGGACTGCTCAATAAGTGGTAGGAGGAGCATTTGCAGTTATTGCTGACCTCATTGTCATTACCTTCTGGGGGCTCTGCCACCGGGGGATTTAAACAGTACATGTGATAGCCACGGTCACAGTCATCGCAGAAGAGCAGCTGGTCCTGGCAGAATACAGAGTGGGCAAAAGAAAGAAGAAAGAGTCAATCATTTGGGTCTGATATCTGGCCCCCAGTCATCCCGCCAGCCCTATTTCCAGAGATCAACCTCACTGGATGCCCCTTTCCGGGCCCCTCTGGAGTTCTCACTGCCCACTGAACATTGCTTGTGCTTTGTCCGTATCTGGATCTTCCCCCTGGCTCCCAACCTATACACATCCTGCCCCTAACTTAGGGTTCTGCTCAATTCATGCTTCCTCCAAGAAGCCTTCCTCAACTGTCACTCATGCCCAAGTCTAAAGGAACTGCTATAGCCAATAACTCTGCTTCCACAGGGCAGAAAATTAATGTTATGCTTTTCTCTATTCCCCATCATGATCGCCTCGTATATGGAAAGTACTTTAAACTTTTGAATTATTAATTGAATTATTCTGGTCTCTACTCTTTCCACTGGTGAAGTAAAAAACAGCTACACTTGGTGGTAAGTCCATGAAAACTCAGAACGTCTTCAGGGTCTCCTTATGTGAATAAAGGAGAAAGCAAGCAGTGCCTTCTCACAGGTGGGAGGCGAGATCAGGAGACAGACAGGGTGGTTCTTGAGACCAGGGGACCACTTAGAAGGTTGCCATAGCCACCCAAGTTGAGAGATGATGGAGGCTTGAATGAAGAATGTGGCATGGTAGAAAGAACTGGGTCACAATCCCATTTCAGAGTCATTGGTTAGATGTGGAGAGTAATCATGAAGAAATCAAGAAATCAAGGATGCCTTCCAGGTTGTGACTTGGTCAGCAAGTCAAATTTCCAGCCACCCACTTTTCTGCCTGAGATGTAGGCAGAAAAGTGAACCCATGGGAAGGGGGGGAACTTTAGCTACCCATCTACAGATGACCTGGTAGCAATGACCTGGAGGCAGCTGGAGATCTGTAAAGAGGTCTCCCCCTAAGATATGGATTTGGAAATCTATGACAAATGACAACGGTAGCAGATGAAGGTCCTAGGAGAGGAAGCCTGGAATGGATGGGAGCAGATGTCTCTGAATTTATGCTCATAGAAGGGTGCCCATGAACCCTTTGAAATGATATGCACAATTTTGTATAGAGGTAGAAATGTACATTTTTTTCCTGGTGAAAGAGTAATTCCATAGCTTTCATTGAATTATCTGAAAGAGGTTACTGACAAGTTGGGGAACACCAACTTTAAGAGATGAGCAGAGAACAGATACTAAGATGTATAGTCAAAGAAGTAGGATGAGGGCTGGAGCGGTGGCTCAATGGTAATGGCGCCTGCCTGGCATTCGGGTTCGAACCCCAGCACCACATACGCAACGAAGTGTTGCAGCAACAAAAATCAGAAGAAAAACTAAATAAAATTGATTCTCTCTCTCTCTCTCTCACTGTCCCTCTCTCTTAAGAAAAAAAAAAGGAGAATAAAAACCAGGATATGATGGTGTTCTCCCAGAAAGTTGTTTCATTACCTCAGAGCTGAAAAATGCTTTTTGATGATAGGATTTAGGGATAATATGAAGAGAAGTTAGGATAGAGACAAAAAGTAGGGAGGGACTTGGCAGAAACAGTATTACCAATATCCTAAAGACATCAACGATTCCTACCATAGTGATAGTACGAGGACTACAAGAAGGTAGAATACCCTGAATCAGACTTTCCCAGAGGAAAACCAGGTGTGAGGGGTTCCAATGCATTTTTCACAGGGTGATCATTGACTAGCACCAGTTTTCCATCTCTTTCATCTTCTTTTCCGAATAATTTCCTTTCAAAATCACCAAGAACCCCCAATTCATGCTAAGTCCCATGATAAACACAATTTAAGGACACCTTACTACCATGTATCCAAGAACAAGGTACCACTTATGGCTGCACTTGCAGTAGAATAAAATCTCATTCTGAGATTTGCGGAGGAAATTCCTGACCATGTGAACAGGGCCCTAATGTCCAACAACCTCCTGACTCCTGACTCCCCTCTTTCCTCAGGCTCAACAACAGCAACAAATTCCACATTAACAGTTCATGAAGCCAAAGGCCAGAATCAACCTAAATGTCTATCACGAAGGACTAGTTGAACAAACAAATGAAGAACTGTGCAGACATAAGGAAAAATGAAGACTACGTCTACATGTTGTTCTGGAATAACCTCCAGGATATTCAGTGAATAGTGTGGGGTGGAGAAAACAATTATCTTCTTATGGATTCATATGTATGCATATATGCTTGCACCTAAACAAACATGGAAAGATAAGCCATACAGCTTTTTTACATGGACCACCCATGAGCAGAGTGAGGGAATACCACAGAACAGGTAAAAGAAAAAGCTAGATTTTCATGAATATATTAATTTTCCTAGATTTGATTCTAGTGCCAGTAAATATTTTACATAGTCATGAAGCTAAATTAAAATATGTCCCTAAAACAAAACAATATAATGAATATAATTGCATATCCAGCTGGTAACATAACAGAAACTATTCTCAGTGACTTTAAAACAAGTAATTTGACGGTATTTCCTTAGTAGAATATTTCTTAAACACAAAATAAATGCAAATATGCACTTTTTCCAGAAAACATATTTTTGCTGATGTTGTTCTGGAACTTTTGAGTGTGTATCCAATGAGCAATGGTGTTGGTATTATTGAGAAGCAAGATTTTTTTATATGGTTGAGGGACAACAGATGTGAGCAAAATGAGGTTAAATAAAATCTCTATATTAATCCTGGATATGAGCTGGAAGTATTAAATTCATGGTGTATTTCATCTTTAAAATACACACAAAAATATTTTCTAGTTCCATCCATTGAAAATGCCCCTAAGCAATGATAACCACAGTAAAAAATAGCACCTCCAGAAACCATATTATGTTCTCTATAGACCACTGAAAGGATCAGTGGCCTTTGGAGAAACATCTGATTCCAGATCTGGTGGAATTAAATAAACCAATATCTTCACATGTTAGAAAGCAAGGAAGTTATCAAATGCTCTTAGTATCATATCAAAAAGACTTAGTTTCTAGCCTGAATCTGTTCTCAGTGACAAAAATGTGACAATTTTAACTATACTGTATGGAAACAAATAAAATATATTTAAATCCTTAAGTTCATAAAGATGACATTTTTAAATAGCCGCCTTTGGAAGATGTTAGACAAGCATCACACTATTTTTTTTATTTAATTATTTTGAACTCATTTTAGACTTTGGAAAAAGTTGCAAAAAATGGTAGATTTTCTGTATACACTTTACTCGACTTCCCCTAATATTATCATCTCACCTTACCACTATAGAATCATGCAACAGGAAATCACCATCGGCGTGACACTATTAGCTATTATTTTAATTTCACCAGTTTCCTCACTTATGTCCCTTTTCCTGGGACCCAACCCAGGATTCCACATTGCATTTATCTGTGTTTTCTTATTGTCCTTCAATCTGTGATAGTTCTTCAATTTTTATATTTTTTTTTCATCTGGTTTTTATTTTTTCTGATACTTATGTGGTGCTGGGGTTTGAACCCAGGTCCTTGCACATGACAGGCAAGCACTCTACTACTGAGCCACTGCTCCACAGCCTGTGACAGCTCTTCAGTTTCTGCGTCTTTCACGACATTGGCATTTTGCAGGGTGCAAGTAGTAATGGCCAGTTTTCCCATGTAAAGCTCTGTTTTCCTGCTCATAATATATTAATAAGTAATCTTGTTGGAGAGATACTTTGATATTACTCGGGTATCCTGTTCCTCATCATACTTTTGCCACAAATTGGTTTTGTTTATCTATAAATGGTTCTTGCTTACAACAACCACAAATATGACGTTTGCCTCATGATGATTTCTCTCTCCCTTCTACATTTATTCATAAGAATTCTGCTCTAAGGAAGAGTTTGCCTTCTCCCCCACTTTTTTATTTATTCAACTTTTAAAATCCTAAGTATGGATATTTATTTTATTCTATGGGTTATAATCCAAAAACAACATTATTTAGTTTCTCAAATGTTCCTATATTTGACCATTAGGAATTCCTTGAGGTTGGTCCCTGTGTCCTTTACTCTAAAGGTCCCTGTGTCCTTTACTTCCTTACTTTCTGATACCACACAATGCTTCAGGTTCATCCTGTGTCTTCTACCCTAGCTCTGGAATCAGCCATTCATTTCTCCAAGGATCTCTGATTTCTTTTACTAAAGAATGGTATTTAGAACCAACATCCGGGTGCTATGCAGTCTCATTGCTCCTGAGCTGTCATTGCTATGAATTCAATAAGGACTGTGCTCCCCTCAGGTCTACATGTTCAAGGCTTGATCCCAGGGTGATGACATTGGGAGACCCTGTGGACCTGTAGAAGGTGGAACCTAGTGGAAAGTCCCTGGGTCATTGGGAGCCTGCTTTCAAAAGTGGTAGTGGGACCCTGTTATTTTCTGCTTTCTGTCTCTCTCCCCCCTCCCTTTTCTTTCTCTCTCTCTCTCCCTCCCTCCCTCTC
>PVKS010004478.1:40794-92938 GCA_004027875.1 Aplodontia rufa | reverse complement strand
GGAGACTGGGAAGATGGGGAAACCATCCCAGAAGCCGACGTCATTCCTCCATGAGATACCCATTCAACGCAAGAATTCTTCTGGGGGAAACTGCAACAGGTGAAACCCAAGGAGGTCACCCATGTTTTGGCCTTACCCCTGGATAACAAAGTATATATACATTGATTACTGTTGGTTTGATGATGTTTCCCCCTCAATTGTATCTCTATATACTTGTAATAACAAAAGAGACTTAAAAAAAAGAAAAAAAATACTTAAGTGACGGTGTTCACGACTCAGATGATTCAGAAACACCTCAGAAGGTTTCTGTACAAAAACCTGAGCTGTACCTCCAAAACCCCTAGTTTATTTAGGCAGCGCAGACACCTACAACTGTGAGGCAAGCAAAGGATGCTGTACAGAAGCGGGACTGCCCACGGCGGATGCTGTAGGAAGCGGGACTGCCCACGGTGGATGCTGTAGGAAGCGGGACTGCCCACGGTGGATGCTGTAGGAAGCGGGACTGCCCACGGCGGATGCTGTAGGAAGCGGGACTGCCCATGGTGGGTGCAACCTCGCCCTGGGCCGGGCTTCTTGCCGCGTACTGCACCAGGCTGGGGAGCAAAGTGCCCGCCCTGAGGGCGGGACTACGCCAGGTGGGTGGGAACCCGCTCGGGAAAGGGAATTACCCGCGGCGGGCGGGGCTTCACTGCGTTTACCGACCCGGCAGCGTGGGTGGTCCTTCGCTCCAAGGGCTAGGCCTGGCCCTTCAGAGCGACCTGCTGGGAGGGTGGGATTCCGCCCCGAGGGTTCCAAGGGCGGGGCTTCGTGCTGCGGGTTGGTTGGGGCCCTCTCAGTGGGAGGCTTGCGCGGCTCCGCCCTGTGGGCGGGGCTTCGTTGAGTGACAACCTTTAGGGGTGGCGGGGACTCGGTCTCCTGGGCGGGGCTTAACTCGGTGGCGAAACTGGGTCTTGGGAGAGGAACGTTGAATGGACACTCTCTCCGGAACTTCCTGAATCGCGTACCTGCGGATGGCGTCACCTGGGACTTGAGCAGCTGCTCGCGGATATCGGAAGTCCATTGAGAGAGGTAAGTGAAATTTTTAGGCCGGCTAGCGCATAGATCTCCGGGGTTGAGGGAGGACTGGGCCGGCCTCGTGTCGTTGTGGCCCGGAGGGCTCGGTTCAGTAGGGCCCTGCCACAGGCAGGCAGCGCCGGGGGACAGCAGGCCTAGAAGGCCAAGCCTGAAATCCTGGTGCGCTCCGTAAGCGGGTTCCCAGTTAAGGGCGGTGTCTGTTATGCTCACAATTTCCACGTGGTTGTCAGAGAATTCAACCCCCCCCCTTTTTTTTAAAGGAAGAGGGACAATGAGAGAAAAATCAACTTGATTTAGTTTTTCCTGTGGCCTTCGTTGCTCTGACACTTTGCTGCACTCGTGGTTTGAACCCGCGTACACGCCAGACAAGTGCCATAATCGCCCACCCACCGCTCCAGACCCCCACTTTTTTAATGTATTGGGAATTAAATCTAGGGGCGCTTTACCACTCAGCTACATCCCTAGCCCTTTTTCGTTTTTTATTTTAAGTCAGGGCCTCTCCAAATTGCCTAGGCTGACCTGGATTTTGCGATGCTCTTGCCTCAGCTTCCCTAGTCATGGATTACAGGCGGCACCACCACGCCCAGCTAGATAATTTTTTTTTTTTTTGCATTCTGCTGAAGAAGAGTACAGAAAATTTTTTAATAGGTAAGTAACAGCACATCAAGAAATAATCGGTACTATGAAAAACAAGACAAAGGAATAGAAGTCATCCAGAAGCACCACTGTTGATGGGTTGCTCAGGGATGGCCTTTCTGAGATGACATTTGAGGACAAATAGAATGACAAGACAGAGGAGTCAGAGGCTATTTGCAGAATGATATCCCATCAGTTTCAGGATGAAGTCCAAGTTCTTTAACACCATAGATAAGACGCTCTGCACTGACCTCTGCGATCCTTCCCTCTGTGTACTCTCACCTTCCACCAGCAACATTAAGTTGCCTTTGGTTCTCCTTAGCCGCTATTTGACTTTTCATTCCTTTTCATGCACACCGCCCTCTGCCTGAAATGTCCTATCCATTTCTCCCTCCACCTTAAACATAATGAAATCCCAGCGGCTTTTGGTGAATGCCTCCTGTACCACTCAGCATGCATGTGCATCTCCAAGGCTCTATGAGCTTTGCCATTTCCCTCATCATGTCACTTTATATGGCAATCATATTGGATGGTAATTTGAGATATGCAGATCTAAATGTTACAATCAAACATCTTAATAAAATTTTACAACATATACCCAATTTGAAATAATGCACATCGATCTTTGTTTTTAATTCATTAAGCTTAATGTCAAAGTCAATGCATTTTTTATTTTTTTAACTTCCCTCCACCTAACCAGGGTATATAGTTGTTTTACGGTACTGGAATTGAGCTCAAGAGGTGTTTTACCACTTAGCTACATCTCAACGTTTCTTATTTTTTGAGACAGGGTCTAAATTGCTGACGCAGGCCTCCAACTTTAAATTCTCCTGCTTCAACCTGCTGAGTCCCTGCGATTACAGGTGAGTACCTGGATTGCAGTCCTGCATAATGGCACCCAGCTATATATAGTATTATTTGTAATATGTAATACCTATCATTATGTAGCTGTATATTTTCCATAAATATCGGTCCTGTACTACACCTGGCATAGTAGTTGATTAATGAATACTGATGAGTGACAGGGTTTTGGTTACTATTAGAGATTAGATTACTGCATTTGAATTTTAATGTGTATTTTCTGCTTCTTGTGTAATAATTTTGTATTTTGTGCTGCATTCACTTCCTTTAGGAGTACTGTTAGGGTTCAAAAGCATTGCTGTCTCTGTTAAGTGGTTTTCTAAGGCTACATTAATGGAGGTTATAAATTCAGTCAAGAGATACAATGAAGCCAGTGAGATGGCACCTCCCTGTAATCCCTGCAACTCGGGAGGCGAGGCAGGAGGACTGCAAGTTCAAAGCCAGCCTCAGGGACTTAGTGAGACCCTGACTCAAAAAATGAAGATGTGGTTTAGTGGTTAAGGGCCCCTTAACCCAAAAAAGAGAGAGAAAGATACAATGTAAGCAGAGACAGGAAGAATGTGGAAGATGCCTTCAGAGATAACTAGTAGCTTGACTGGATAGTGCAGTGTATTTAGAGGGATAGGAGATAACATTTGACAGATTTAGGCTACATTCAGGGTACTGGTAATATGCCAAGTCATGTTTTCTTTTTAGGTATTAGGAGACATTGAAAGTTTTTAACATTGGTAAGGTTCATCACATGGCACACTGTAAGATAGACACTGCAACTGGCTTAAGCGAGGGGTCGGCAAACTTTTGGTAAAGGGTCAGATAACTAGTTTAGGCTTTGTGGGCCATAGTTGTAATAGGAAAGCAGCCACAGACAGCATAACTGAATGAATGTGAATGTTGTGTTCCAGTTAATACTTAACAAAGACAAGTGTTTGGTTTGATTTGGTCTGTGAACACAATTTGCCAATCTATGGTCTAACCAAATGGATCCAGGACTGCAGCCATAGGCAATTGCATACCATGTTTTTGAACTGATTTTTTATTTATGTATAAAAAGCAGTATCACATTAAGCTCAGATCTAATATGCATGGCTTTAAATCCTGGTATCGCCTGGCTACTAACAGTGTGACTTTGGGCCAATCTACTTTTCTTTCCATCAGTTTTTATCAGTAAAATGGGGATAACTATACTTCCCACAAAAAGTTGTTTTGAGAAGTAAATGGGTTATAGCACATAACATGTTAACATAGTGCTTGCATATATACAAAAGCTCAGTGTTAATATTTTAAAAATTGTTCCTCACATCAATTAAAGTCAGATTTGAGAATCAATTTTCACTGAGTTTTTCACATGGCTTTTGTTGCTCTGACACCTGTTTACATGAGTGCTAGGGTCCAAACCCTTGTACTTGCGCAAGCCGGGCAAGTGCCATAACTGCCAAGCCACCACTCAAGCCCCTTGAGGGATGTTTCTAAGGTAGAAATTAAAGGCTTAATATATGCTTAGCTACAGAGCAAAGACAAGTTTTTAGGGAAACAGCCTTAATTTGGAGGTAAGAAGTGGCAGGATTAAGGTCTGATTTTGACAGGATGCATAGGAGAGAAAGAAAGGAGTAAAAAGGAGTGAGAAAGAAATCAAAGAGAAAGAAGTAGTTGGTAAAGTATGAGAGGAACCAAGACACATACAGGGGTAGATGATAATGGTTAACAACGGCAGATATTATACAGAAAAAGTTATGCTGATGGTATTAATGAATTAAAACTAGCAGACATAAATTGGGTACCTCCTATGGGCCAGATATTGGAGATGCATTAAAGGATTAGGCAAATATGCTGCACTCAGAGCAAAAAATCCAGTAGGGATGAAAGACAGAACTGATATTAGTAACTTTAAAGCTAAGACTTAATTAAATAAACTTAGTACATAAATGTAGACAGCTTAATTGAACATCTTTTCTTTCTTCCTAGATGATGGCCAAGAACAAATTAAGGGGGCAGAAATCCAGGAACGTATTTCACATAGCCAGCCAAAAAAACTTTAAGGCTAAAAACAAAGCAAAACCAGTTACCACTAATCTTAAGAAGGTGAGTATTTGTTATGCACTGACTTTATTGTTTACCAGGAAAGCATAGTTGTAAACCTACTGAACAGCTGAATTCATTTTAAACCAGAAGGTCTTAGCCTTTCTTATAAAAGCAAGGTGATTTTAAAAACTGTTTAAAAAAGAAAAAAAAATGAAGAAATAGAACTTCCCATTCTTCTAAGAGAATGGAAGAGAAGAACATTTTAAGTGCAAATGTGAAACATGGTAATAGTTTAGAGCATAGGGATCATTAAAAAAAAACAAAACTATTGTATGGGAAAAAATTCCTATCTCTGATCTCTAATATATTCAAGAACCTACTAATAGAGCAAAGACATGGAATGTCAGCCAGACCCTCTCTGGGGAATTTTGTTGTGGAACTTAAATGAAATAAAATATGTTCTTTCTTTCAGTGCAAAACTTGAAAAGAAAGGAATTTCTTTACTTTCTTTATATTTTAAAATGTTTGAGTAATTTCTTCAAGTAGATTCTTTTTAACTCATGAGCTAAACTATTAACACAGCAGTTTTGACTTTGTAAATGCTGTGAAGGAAATAAATCTGGATGATACAATGGGGATTTTGGAGTTGAGTTTTACACAGGATTGTCTTCATAGTTGACTTTGATAAGGAGCTAGTAATACAAAGAAAAAGAGCTGTCAGATTTGGGAAGTAGCATGATAGAACACCAAGTGCAGAGGCCCCAAGCTAGGTTAAAATTTGGTGTATCTGAGACTATTTTGTTTGAATACAAGGTACTAGAATCTTTATGTGTGCAGATAGGTAGTATCCGAGAGAGATCTAAGTAGGCAGTGTGACTGGAGAAAGTATCAAATGCTCTCAGAAAATGGGCTTTGCCAGGGAAGGTTGTAAGGCTGCCAGGCTTCATATAAAGGTAAACTGAAGTCTTGTTGACTTTTTTCAGCTTCAGTTCTGGACTTAGAAAGGGGTAGTTTGATCAAAGGAAAGACATGAGAGGAAGTTTAAAAGGGTGTAAAGAAATGGATGATGAGATGATGGTCATGAAATCTATGCTGGTTGAGGGAAAAGTGGGCTACAAAGATCTGAAAAATTGTGAAAATGGTGAGAAAAGCTTTCCATGAGGTTCAAGAATTGTTAATAAACTGCTGTCAAGAGAGGAGGTAGTTTATTCCATAGGAGTAGATGGCTGAGGTAGATAGTGGAAAAGATCCCCAGAGATGTGAAACTCAAAAGATTTAGAGGGCGTAGGATTAGATTTTTGAAGTCACTAAGTGACTAAATAATCTAGGCATGAGAGAGTTAAGTTAGTGAGCCAAGGTTTGAAATTTTTCATGAAGAAGCAAGTAATTGTGGTATTGGTAGGTGACAGCAAGAGCGGTACCTGAATGTTCTCATGCATATGGTATAAAGGAGCTGAAGGTTATGAAGAACTTGTTTGATAGCAGCAGTGAATATCAGAATACTAAATACACCTCTTTGATTCAGAAGATGAGGGATTCTGGGGGCTACCATTAAGGTCAAGGAAGGATTCAGAGACTACTAAAGAAAGGAACTAAAAGCATTCAAGCCAGATTTGTTCTACAGATGAGAAAAGATAGCACCGTATTCTAGAAAGACTGGTCACATTTTGGCCTGCTTATGCCAGTACATTCTAGGCATGAGGCATATCCATCATCTTTAAAAAACAAAAACTTCTCAACTAAAGACTAACAGATTAAGCGTGATTTATCCCTACAATTTGGTAGTGTCAATAAGAGCTTTTAGGTTTAACAAGAGTAAGAATGGATACATTTTAACTTTAATGGTTATAAGATTGTGGATTAATGCTGTTTTTTTTATTTAACAGATAAACATTGTGAATGAAGAAAAAGTTAACCGAGTGAATAAGGCTTTTGTGAACATACAGAAGGAACTTGCAAACTTCTCAAAAGGCCTTTCTTTGGAACCTCTCCAGAAAGAACTGGCAAGTAGATATATTTATTTTTCTTACAGCTAATAGAACACTAAGGGCTGAAAATTAAACTCCAAACCCTGTAAGTTGAATGTAATTTTTAGTATTTGGCTCTCTAGTACTTTTGGCTTTATAGTACATGTAGCATATTCATTCATATTCAGATTCTGAAACATTTAGTCTGAATATACAAATTTGCTCTTCCAGAGGTGTAGACTAGAAGAAATTAAAATGGCTGGGCACAGTGCCATACACCTGTAATCCTACCTGCTTGGGGGACAGAGGCAGGAAGATCACAAGTTCAAAGCAGCTGTCAATGAGCAAGACCCTGTTTCAAAAAATAAAAAGGGCTGGGGATGTAGTTGAGTAGTAGTGCACCCCTGGAGTTAGTCCCCAGTCCTGCACAAAAAAGTAATGAATTAAACTGGATAACAGATTATATACAAATTATTTTTGTTGCTGTTATGTAATTTTTAAATATATACTTTTTGCCCTTCAGATTTCTCAGCATCATGAAAATGAACCTGTTAATGTTGACGAAGCTACAAGATTAATGGCTCAGTTATGATACAGGAATGATGCATCAAGTTCCCCGCAAAAGATCAATAAATTAAAAGTTTTATACAACTTTATTTTTAAAAATCTTGTTAATAGGCATTGGCACATTTTAAAAACAAACTACATAAACAGATCTTTCCTATACTCTAGGAAAGTGGAATGTCAGAAGTCAGCAAAACGTGATAAACTTAAAGTGCTAAAACAGAAGGCACTTCACAAAATCTGTTCACTGAAACAGTTTACATATCCTCATTTACATCTTTCACTTTATAAGTGGCAGTGAATGTCTGTTTGGATTGAAGGATATATAGAAATATAGTTCCATGGCAGTAAAAATACAAGACAAACAAGTGATTAGCCCTTGGCCAACCTTTTTGTTTTGATATCCTGAAGTCTACTTTAATCTTCCTCTCATAAGAGGAAAAAAACAGAAGGATTTAGAATTGGAAGCAAAGCTGAAATCCAAAAATGTAACTACCTGTAGGTAGGGGAGGCTGGTAGACATTAAACATTTCCCCTCAACAGTCAGAGCCCTTTGCTTATATGGTTGAAGTTTTGTGAAGTAAAAAAGAAAGTATTAGGGAAGAACACTTCAGAATCAGTGAACTAAAAGGGTGTTACATTCATTATTTTAAATACTTAGGTTATTAAGAAGTCTAAAATGTGACATAGTTAGAGGTAGATAACAGTCCCAAGTTTCCGTAGAATCTAATAATTTAGTATCTGGACATCAAACAGATCACAAACTCCTTCATTATCATCTAAATTAAAATTGTAGTCATCTGCCGGTGTAGGAGAAAGTCGTAAGAGAGGAAACACTGCAAATAAAAAAACAGATTCAATGTAAGATGGTTTCTACATGTGGACAATGATATGTAACATAAAATACTCTCAAACACATGAATTTCTAGGTTACACATGAATTTTAAAAAACTACATAAAGTAATGATCGTATTAATGACCAGTATTTAAATTTGGAAAGATTATCATGTAAAGGCAACTCATACATTGGTTACTCATATTAGCTTGAGAAATAAAAGGTTAAAATTTTTATTGGTTGAACTTGTCATTAAATCACAATTTAAAAATGTGGTTGAGAGCAATGCAGTGGCACACCTGGAATCTCAGCAGCTCAGGAGGCTGAGGCAATAACATTGCAAGTTCAAAGCCAGCCTCAGCAACTTAGGCCCTGTCTCAAAATTTAAAAAAAAAAGAAGAGCCATGGGGATATGGCTCAGTGGTTGAGCACCCCTGGGTTCAGTCCCTGATACCCACCCCCCAGCAAAAAAAAAAAAAAATGCTGGTTGAAGTATATTGCTGAAGTATTCACTAGATTCAAAGTTTGCTGATGGTCTCTACATAAATGTTTATTAAATATCTTAAGTCATTACTCTTCCACTTATTAACTTAATTGCTACCCACTTCCTAGGTCTCTGATATCTTTGTTAGGAACCAGGACTCTGAATTCAGGAACTAACTAGAAAAGTGAAGGCCAGAGAAAAATTGTGAATTAGTACATTTTAGTTCACTGATATTTAAGAATCATTTCATATTAGATGATGCCATGGCTAATGTTAATACTTTGGTGATTCACATTGGTGGCTTAATATTGGCCATTCCAGGGGTATTTCAAAACTGAGTTTACATGTTGATTTTGACATACTACTTTACTCTTTGTGGGTAAGATTCTACAGGAGTACAAACTGCTAAGGTATCAACAGAAGTTTACTCAATGAAGGTCATAAATCTCCTTTTATGAACTTCCCCTTGAGATGCAAGCAAAGAGAAATTCTGAAGGATAGCTCTGATTTACTATAAAGTGTTTTATTAAGGGAGAATCTTCATGAATCATAGGAAAGCAATTAGAAAATATAGGTTCTTCATTTCTCTTAAATCACATGTCACTTAAAAATTCTCGGAAAGCATTACTGATTAAATAAAAGTAGTAAAATTTTAAACTACTTACCATCAGAAGACATTAACTCATCAATGATATCTCCACTAAGAGATCCTGCTGGAAAAAGAAATGTGACAGATTTTATTATATGTCTGTTTATGTATTTTAGTAAAAGGCAACTGTTTAAACGCAACTTAGTCACACTCCCAGCTTCAATGACAGTGAAAAGTTAAAGTACTAGAACTTAGTGAAAAGATCATTTTCATGAGTACCTGGCATTACTTTTAAACTTACAAACTCAAGATGCAGACCAACAGACTCATTATTTTTCCAAAACGGACTCAGTTTTATAAAGTCTGGTGGTATAATTCTCCCAGACACCCAACCTTAGAACTAACATCACCTTCCATTCCCACTGTTCGCTTTATCTCTAGATCTCACACATCAAAGGTTACATATTTTGCCAAAATATATCTCTCAAATCTGTTCATGGTCTCTCTCTCCATTGGCATCACTTCATTATTTTGGCCTTACTGTTCTATCACAGTTGCATAATCACAGACATCTAATATTCAATCTCCTTAGCCTCTGATCGCTTCTGCTTTCTAAAGGCATCTTCTTTCTTAGTCTGTTACTCCTGTGCTCACCACTGTACAGCACTAGTTCTACTTTCCTTTGTCACAGATCTTAACTGTTCATGGGCTAAAGTCTTATTAGTCTGACGTCAAAGCTTTCTCTAATCTGGTCCAAAATTACTTTCCTTTTTCCAAATATAAAACCATACACAGGAATTTTTTCATGTTCTAGAAGCCAATGTACCATATGTCTAAGGCATATAAAGCTTGCCTACTTAATTCATACCAATAAGACTATAAACTTCTAAGGACGACACTTTCAATTGGGTATGTCTACGATCTATAGTTTAGAAAAACAGAGACAGGGAGAGAACATGGGTAACAAGAAGCTAAAAAATAATCTATGTCCAGTTAGTTCTTTTCAGCTTCACTTTTTACTATTCTGAACTCCCACAGTAGCAGCAATGAAACACATCCCAAAGGTGAAAATCAAATTCAATTACGTATAATGGATTTTCATCATCTACAACGTGACATCTGTACTAGCATAACTAATTAATTCATTCAGAAATCATTGAGAGATTCCCTATCATGTTCCCTTTATTTGGAACCAATAAGGAATTGCTGTAGGTCTAGCTCTGGTATCCAAGGAAAAGACTGGACATCAAGCAATTTTTTTTTTTATAAATTTAAGAGTAGTTGCGGCTGGAGAGGTGGTTCAGTAGTAGAGTGCTTACCTGGTATTCGCAAAGACCCAGCTTCAAACCCCAGCACCACATACACAGCCAAGTGTCAGAAAAACAAGCAAACAACAAAAAACAGATGAAAACTAAATAAAATTGACTTTCTCACTCTTTCTTAAAAAAAGGGAAAAAAAAGAGTGATTGTTCCTACCTCCTGATGCCCAACTTTTAGGCAAGATCTCCTAATTAATAGATGTTGAGATCATTTATCAACTCTAATTTTTTTTTTTAAGAGAGAGGAACAGTGAGAGAGAGAGAGAATCAATTTTATTTAGTTTTTCATGTGGCTCTCATTGCTCCAGCACTTTGTTGTATATATGGTGCTGGGTTTGAACCCAGCATCCTCATGTATGCCAGGGAAGCACCATAACCTCTGAGCCACTGCTCTACCTGCTCCCCTGTATTTTTTTTTTTTTTTTAAAGAGAGGAACAGTGAGAGAAAGAGAGAATCAATTTTCATTTAGTTTTTCATGTGTTTTTCATTGCTCCGAAGCTTTGTTGTGTATGTAGTGCTGGGGTTTGAACTTGCATACTCAGGCATGCCAGGCAAGGGCTACAACCTCTGAGCCACCACTCCAGCCCCTCCCTCTACTTTTTAAAACAAAGTCCCTGAACCCACCTGAAGATATTTCTGTAGCTGGTATCTGCTGAAGATTCTGGCTTCTTTCAGAGACATATTGCTCAGGTAGGTTCTGAGCTGCCATGCTGGATTTCTGTGGAGTCACTGGAGTTGAAGCCTGAGAGGAAGTCTGTGTGAGGTCATCAGGTGGGGGAACAGGAAAAACCACAGGCTTAGACGAACTGGATTCTTTATTTATAAGCAGCACGTGGATAGGTCCTGAATGACTCTTTAAATTGATCTGGTATTTCTTTTGTCCATTCTGACCCTTTAAAGTTATTGGGTATAAACAAATTAATAAATATTTACATTTTAGCTATCTTGAAACAGTAAATGAGGCAAAGCTATTAAGGACTAACTAAATTCATACAACAAAATAAAGGCATAAAGTTGAAACTCAAGAGTAAAGGTGAGTAGAATCGGATATTGAGGGTTCTAAACCATTGCCCCTAAAAAGTAAGCTTTTCTCAAATAGTGATCAACAAAAACTTCTCAGCTATAGAATTCTGACAACCATCTATCTTCACTGTGTGTGATCCTATCTGTCTGTGCTCAGCAGTGCTGTAAGCATTGTCCTCATGCATGAATTCAATCTCCTGGAGTTAGCTACCATAAAGTCAACTCACTTTTTTTATAGAGATAAATATAAAATCCCTCCCTTTCAAAAAAGTAATTTGCATCCTGAAGCTCCAAAACCCAGTAACATAAGTGACTAAATACAATCATTATTCATTCCTTGATATCCTCTAAATCAAATCGTCATTTTTAAAAAAATCTTGCAAAATATCAAATGATTTACTGAAAACATCCAAATTCAGACATTAGCACTTTCAGATATAAAACTTGAAAACAGTAACTCAGGAGTGTTCACAATTAGCTCATGTTCAGCTCAAGAAAATATATTTATTTCTCTTGAGATAGGAGATCCATTTTCCCCACTTACTTAAAAGCTATACTACATACCATTTCTGGAATAGGTACCTCCAGCTGTGTACCAGAAGGTGCCTGAATGGCTAAAAGCGTATCACCTGGTCAAAAAATAAATATAAAAAATTTTTAAAAAATATTATTGATCATAGAATATATAGGCAAGAATGGGGTTCAGGAGTAAGAAGTATAGGCTTAAATCCCAGGTTAGATGACCTTGGATTCTATAAAATGGGAGACATATAACTTGCTGCATAAGTTTATTTTGAGGATTAAATAAGGCTATAAGGTACTCATGGGTCTTAGGAGAATAAATTGTGCTAGCTCTATTATTCTGAACAAATTCAACTCAAGTTAAGTTTACTTATAGTCAGCCTTCTGTAAAGTCTGATATTCTTCAATCCTTTTGACCTCAAATAAATAATGCTGTTTATTTCAAATATTTAAACTATTTAAATAACTGAGAATACTAGAGATTAAGTACGATGAGTAAAATGTTGGCTCTATTTACTTTTTAGCCAAATTCTACAAATGGATCTCTGTGGAGTTGCAGAATAATAAAAATTCCACCAAACTTTTTTAGAAACTGTATAAGAATCATACTGGCAAAATAGAACAATAAACCCACACGTATTTCCAACACAGTCATACATGGAGGGTCAGATTCCACTTATTAAGGTAACTTGGCATTTGTGTTTGTGTATAGCACATATGGATGTTTTAATAAACATGTATATATAATTAAATATCAATATGTATGCAAAATTTCATTTTACTTGTTATGGGAATATAGCTCCCACCCCCATTTTAGTTATTAATACATGCTTTTGTCATTTCAAGGGGTAAACATGGGGGCAGAGGATGGAATATGATTAGGTATTATCCTGGTTATAAAACAGAGTCTTAACCTCTTTCCTCACGCTTTGTTTGGGTTCCATTTGTGACCAGCTCACCTGTTGTATACAGTTTCATACACAGTGCAGAAGAGAATTGTGTTATAGTACAAGTTTTTGTCACTAGCTATATGATTTTGAAATTACTGCTTAATCCTGCTCTGATGTAGGTTCCTCTCTATCCCAGGCCCTCTTCCCCTCCCACACTCAGATTATGTCAAGCAATGGAGTCAATGAATTGAAAGCTGTGAAAAGAGTAGTTATTGCCATGAAAACAGAAACAAAAGCAGCCTATCAACACACAGCATTGTAGAGTAAGACAAAATATCCACAGTTCTTCCTGAAAATAATTACTTAGGCTGAGTGCATCAATTCTTAATCACTGTACAGAGGAAGAACATAGGAACATAGGGAAAAAAATCTAATATGACTTACCATTAAAGCAATTACAGATGTCTTCATGAGTCACATAGGAAAATGTACTGTCGTAAGAGTTAAGGAACAGCATTTATATCAGAGTTGACACATTAAACTAAAGTAACAAATCTGAAGGTCAGAAAAACTCAATGACCAAATGTACAAGGGGGCTGCCACACTTAGTCAGATAAAAAGAAACAGAAGTCTGGAAAAGCAAAGATAATCAAATAGAGGTGCATAAAAGGAGTTCCTACACTTTGCTCTGAGAAGCCACCATTCTGATTCCTGGGACATCTCAGGGCTCTTGGGATAGAGATGGAAAACAATGTGCATACCTGGGGCCTCTGGTGGAAGCAATAAATGGGAACAGGACACCACTGGCAGGAGTGGAGAGCAACCATAGCAGCTGCCACATAGAGACTCTTCTTGGGTCATTGTTTCAGATTCTTTTATGAGTCAGGTGCAGCCACAATAGGAGACAGAGAAGGGGCTCAAGAAAGTAAAGGGTGTCATACTCCCAGGTCCTCGAGACAGAAGACATGCAGGCCACATCGGGAGAATGTCAGAAGGTGGAAGATAGGGCAGAGGGGAAAGCATCAGGCCAGAACGTATATTGGGGTTTTCCATGTGAACAGCAGGGCAAGAAGGGTGAACATTTTGGGAGTGGCTAGCTAGAATAATTTTGGCAGGCTCTGTGCCACAGGATTGTGCCTGGTTTTCTGGGTCTGAGAGAATGAAGGCAGGGGAATATTGTCTCCTTGAGAGTATGGGCCAGATAAAGGAGTATGGCTCTGGAGTGGTCAGCCTGTATATCAAAGGCCTGTTTCTGGCTTACTTCTTGCTATTTCTAAATATTGGAGCCTCCAGAGGGCAGCTTGTCCCTTGTCTGAAAACTTTATGTCAAGATGTCAAAATATCATAAAATACAGAAAGTCAAATTATATATATATTTAAACACAGTCATGGTTTGGAGAATCATGGATGGCCAGAGTCATAAAGTTATAAAGTGGGGAAGCAAAGTCAAAGATCATCAACTTCAATAGTTTTTGAATCTTGGAACTCCAAAGGAAATAGCTGAAAACCCCTAATGTTCTCACACAGTTAAGGAAGTCTGATTCATAAAAAAGAAATAATAAATGAGATCACGGACCTGTTCATCAAATACAAGACAATATGAAAAATAAATTATGTTGTGAACATTAGTAAAAACTTCATGAGGTGGTACAAGATAAACTGTAGTTAAAGATTCCATGACAGGGGCTGTAGTGGTGGTGGCTCAGCAGTTACAGCACTTGCCTGGCATGCACGAGGACCCAGGTTCAAACCCCAGCACCATGTAAACAACTAAGTGTTGGAGCAATGAAAACCAGATGAAACACTAAATCTATCTTTCTTAAAAAAAAAAAAAAAAGATTTTGTGAGTAAAGGTAAATTCACAAACCAACAGAATCACAGATATTTATAAGTAGGCAATGGTTTGTAAGAAACACATGGAGTACATTACTAATGTTTCTCACCCAACCCCCAACATAATGTGATAGTTACATAAGCTGTGGATGCCTGTCCTCTAGTATAAAGTATCCTTAAGTTAATATTGCCAGAAAGCACCTGTGGACCCACAATATTTCATAATATTTGAAAATTAAAATTTCAGAATGGAATTGCTGAATTTTTACCACTTCAGAAAACCGAACTTATGTTCAGTATTTAAAAATATTTATGCACTTAGCAATATTCACAGACCCTTATCCTATGCACACTTCGGCAGATGTAGTGTTTCCTATCAATGGGTAGACTAAAAATAGATTAATATCTTCCCTTCAATGCAACATAGGAATAATGTACAATGTAACTTAAAAAGGTAATTTTTAAAAATTTAAACATAAACTGTTTAAGGATATACAAAATGTTATATTCACTTACAAAACTTTAAATCTAAAGCAATAGGATAAGAACTGGAACACTATATTATATACATACACATTCTACAGGTATAGGTATCGCTTATTTGAAAGGATATCTATTATTAATAGAGTCATCCATCACATTTTTGATGCTCTGCTGTAGCCACAACTTCTGCTGATCAAGTTCTCTTTCCTTCAGTTCTAAATCTTCAATTTCAGCTTTAAGAAATCTTAATCTATCTATAACTTCTTTAGTGTTACAGCCAGCACCTACACCTCTTAAAAACATGAGAATTAATATCCCCTGGATCAGACCTAGGTTATCATGACCTAATTTTTGTAGTAATAAAATTAGCTTATTTAGTAATATATTCAAAATAAAAATGTTTACACTTAAAATCAAGCATTAAAATCTTCACAAAACTTAAAACACTACAGCTCTGAACCTACTTGCTTGAAAAATTTACTGACAACGGCAACCAAATTACAAAAATTCTCAGTATGCTGTAGAATATTCTTTGTCATCTCGAACATCAGGCTGGTTTCTGAGGTAACAAATGGATGTTAAAGCTAAATGGTCACACTTAGCTATCTCTTGATGTCGGTAAAATAAATTAAAAACTTTTGGTATTTTGGTGGAATTCTGGCTAACAAAATAAAGCTAATCTAAAAAAATTAAGGTCAGGAGACACTTTGAAGAACAGAAAGTATCTGTCACAAATACACAGCTACGCAACAGTTAATAAAATCATGCATCTCAATTACTATTTAGAAGACACATATTCTTATGAATAAGTTGCAGTTCCTGTCAGGCACAGTGTCCCATGTCTGTAATCCCAGTGGCTCAGGAAGCTGATGCAGGAGAATGGCAAGTTCAAAGCAAGCCTGAGCAACTTAGGCCCTAAGCAACTTAGTGAGACCCTGTCTCAAAATAAAAAACAAAAAGGGGTGGGGCTATGGCTCAACAGTTAAGCACCCTGAGTTTATTTCCTACACTCAAGGAGTTTCTCTGCACTGGGTACAGACTTGAGCAGAGGGATTAATGATACAATGCAGGATGCAACGTGAGCCAAATGAGTAAGTAGCTTGAGGGAGAAAATAAGGTTTGAATTTCAAGTATGAATTTAGCAAAAAAATAAGGAAGGGAATGTTCCAACACAGGAGAGACAAACAGGTGTGTCCAGGGGAAAAGGTGAGAGGCTTGGTAGGACTAGTGGGCTGAAAGAGAGGATTTGAAGAGAGAAATGTTAGAAAGGTCAAATTTTAGAATAAAGTGCTGGTTACTTACTTCCATTGTATACTATTTTTTGACTTTTTTTCAATTAGATCAATTCCTTCTAACACATTGGTGATATCGTATATTCTTCTTTTTTGCCTCACAGCTAAAGTATCTGCAGCCTGTTCAGGAAGAAAAAAGAAAACAATGAAATAAAGGGCAATTCATATTTTAAAGAAAAAATGGGTTGATTATTTGGTTTACAACATGAAAGTTCAATCCCAAATATGGCCTAGTCAGCTGCTTAGATATAATAGCTGGATGTGTTTGAAGCATCTCCCAAACATTACAAATACCAAAGAAATTCTTCCACTTCAGAGCCAGCAGATATTGGATTAGAGAAACAAGCAAGCAAACAAACAAGCAAAAAACAAAACTAATAAGGTCGTACCATAAAGCCCACAAAAATAAAAAAGCACAACGAGAATACTTCATATCTCCTATGGACTAATCTGAGCAGGGGCTAACTTTCTACTCTGTCACTTCCTATCTTACTTCTCTATTCAAAAGTGGTCTCGTCTAAAAATAAGTCTTACTTGAAAAAATAAATCTTGGCAATTTTGGGGGAGGGGGTAATTAAGACACAGGGGGAAATTCTGAATTAGATAGATACACAGCATACCTCTTATTAACTGTCTGCATTTTTAAAACTCAGAATGAAAACAGAAATGAATCATGCCATCAACAGAAAGTGTAAAATCTACAAGAAGTCAAGATCTATACTACAGTTATGATACTAACAGCGATTACACAAAAGCTTGGTGGTTTCATTCACCTTAGAAAAGATCAACAAAAATATTAAATGCTACTATGTTATGAATGAATTCAACAATAACGTACAGTTCTTCTAATTAATTCCTATTGACATTTGTTTCCCAGTAGAACAAAGAGAATTTCAAAAAGGAGGTTACCCTATACCTCTTTTTTTGGAGCTTGTTAGACAACAGCCTATCTTGAAAGTAGACACTTTTTAAAATTCATAATAACGAAAAGGCATATTTATGTTCCTACTGACAGTTTTCAGCACAGTGTCTAAATTAACAAGCAGGATTTACTGCATGGAATTGGTTACCAGCTCTCCCAGGGCATCACTACTTTCTTGATTCCGTAGCTCCTACAAAAAGCCAGCAGAGCACTATGTGAACCTGGCCCTGCCTTGTATGGAGAATGAGTGCCACTAGCAGCTACTGCTCTCCTGACAGGCATTTAGAGCCTTCAGGGGAATGTCCGCACTCTGAATCTACCTTTACTACCATCCGCCCATTCAGTCCTTCAAGAAGGGAATTCAAGCCTCAAACACTGGACCAGTAGAGTAAATTAGTATGTGGCAGAGAACTGGAAAGTGGGGCTCTTTGGAGACCCCAGCTCTGACTTGGCACTGTCTTTTCTAGAGAACCAGAAGAGAAAAGAAAACTAAGAGAAGGACTAGAACTAGGCATGGTCTCCTTGGTATCTTATTGCTGTACTTGGAAATTTCCTTCCTATTTTATCCACCTTCAAAGAATATCTTTCTATTTCCCGAGTTTGACGTTGTTTTCCTGAAGGGCAGCAGTCTACTGCAAAGTTAACTGTAAAAAGCTCAAGTTGAGAATTCACCTCTCATTCTCCTCTGAGGAGGCGTACTTGAGAAGTGACCCAGGGCACTCCCAGCCAGGGCTCTGTGTTCTGGGTGTCTGTGTACTCACTTGCACATCAAAGCATTCACTACCATGGCAACAGCTCACCCGGTGTGCTGTCAGCTTGTCTGTATGGACCAGACCACAAAACCTATCTTTGGTCTTAGGCAAGGTGCCATCAGACTGAACCTGCAGCTCATAATTGTTGAAAAGGATCTTTATACTTATTGCTTCTTAATGGTCATAAAATTTAACCCTTGGTTTCTAAAACTAAATAGGATTTCTTAAATACTTCTATTTAAGTATACAGATGACTGGCACAATGGGTATACGCAGAACAAAATTGAAGCTTGTGATGCTGTTAAGACGAGGGCAAGCAAATAAACCAGGACAGCCACAGGTGTATGGAGAGAATCATGAGAACACAACCTGTCCCTAGAAAAAAATGGGTCCACTGAGGCCCAGCGTTAACTGGAAGAGGAAAGAGACTATGTGGTAGCTTTATTTGAGTTAGGATTAGTTGCAGCTCATTTCTTCAGGGATGTTCTTTTCATGGAGCATAATGATGCATTTTCAAAAGCTAACATGAATATAATTGCAGAAAACATCCTGTCTTTCAGGTTTTCCATTGGCAGAGCAGGTAGTTTCTCTTCCAGAATTACAACGGTCAATACGTGCACACTCAATATGTTAGCTACTGTGCTTCAGAAATAAACAATACAATGAGAAGGAACAAAAATCAAAATGTGCAAGAGCAATACTATATAAAACCAATTGGATCCATCTGAAAATAAGGTGAAAGGACCCCAAGTGAGGCACAAAACGTACCAAGTAGATTCCTTTTCAACTGTGTCACAGGGTATCTTAGGTGGATCTACTCCAGGATAAGATTGTAACTGATTATCACCTAATATCAAATGCTGTTAAAGATAATGAGTAAAATGTTTGATTTTGATCTACCATGAAGAAGAACCCTTTATAATCAAGTAACAGGATAACTGAATAACTGTGTAACAGGATTTTTACTTAGATGTTATCTAATTTAATGCTTACAACAACTTTGTAAAACAAGTGTTCTACTTGTTTGATAAGGAACAGGTTCAGTGGGCTCATGAATAATCAAAGCAGAGTTTGATGTTAACCCTATATTTGTGAAATAAAATTGTGGCCCACATTTTCAAATGTGCTTGCAGATTGCAGAAGATTTTAGTCAACCAAAATTTTCAAGTTGTACAACTGCACTGAATACACAACTCAAATAGAACTGGTCTCATACACAGTACGAATAAGAGGTTTCATACACAGTGTATAAAATGGTCTGAAAAAGCAGAAAAATATTAATTGCCACTTGTTTATTTATTCAAAATAACAATAAGAAAAAAACTGCAAACACATCTAAGTGTTTGGGACTGGGGTGCACATCTTACAGTATAAGGTTAAGAAAATGAAAAGGTTTCATAAGTTTTAAAAGGTGGGGAAAAGACAATTCTTATGGTGAAGGCAAACAGGTAAGAACTCCTGGAGATGGCAACGTGTGTTTTCAATAGGTCTGTCTGGGCCATTAAATCAACAAGGAAATTAAATACCAAAGAATGAATAACTGTAAGGACACAAAGGGTTCTCTCGGGAAGCAGCACTAAATACATAAATGTTTCAATTCCTTATCAATGCCCTACCCCAAAGGAATCTATCCTTAAGAAAAAAAAAAAAAAAGTCAACCAATCAACCAAGCAAACAAACAGAAAAACCTTCAGTGGTTTTGTTACTTACTGCAAACTGCTACTGTACTCAATATTTTTGAAATGCATAACCTTTAAATTTTTCCTAATTTCCATTTCTACTAAACATTGCATAAACTTTTAAAATGGAACTTCATTTTTATTGTCTTACTTAAGTCACCAAAGAGTGCTAAAAGAAAAAAGATCTTGGTAAAATGTATGTTTAATCAGGAAAATCATGCTGAACCTCTGAAATGTATATATTGCAGAGTCTAGAAGCTGTTTGCCTACATCCTCAACTGCGTACTTTAAAAATTCTCTCTCAAAAGAGTTAACTTCCTAAAACAGGGGCCATACAGGTGCACCTGCTGTTCTCGCACTGGCCAGCAGTATAGCATAAAGGTCAGCAATTTGGGCTCTGGGACAGGACCTGCTAACTACCTGCATAACCCTGGCAAGATCCTCAGCCTCACTGTGCCTCAATTTCTTCATCTCTAAGAGAACTGTTAAGATATTGTTGCTGTAAAGATCAAATGAGTATAATATTTGAAACATTTAGAAAAATGCTTAGCACATGATAAGCATTACATTTGTGTTATCTTTATCACTATTTTTATTCAATTTCTCAAGTGAAGAATAAAGAAATACTGTTCTGTGACAGGCAAATCTATCTGGCATAACTCACTAACTTTAACGAATTCATATCAGTCAAGCACAAAGACATGGGAAAAACTTCAGAAAAACAAAAATAGATATAAATGGTGCAATTTTCTACTCAAGAGTTCATCCATTTGGAATCTTTTTATAACACTTCATATCATTCTAACATTGTGGCTATTTAATTTCAACATCCATAGGAGGAATCAGAAGTACCACCTGGGACACTAGGGAGGCACCTGGATAGCAATCAAAGTTCAAGAGAAAAACTATAAAAGGGACAAAATAACTCACAAAGCATACAAAGTTGAGGCTATTGGACATGGCAGTAGCCCAACATATTTCAAAAGGTTTTGAGGTTATCACTTACAAAGAATGCAAAATCAATATAAAAACAATATTCATCATGAATATCTTGAGTTTCAAAAAAATCTTGGGCTGGAGCGATGGCTCGGTTGTTATGCGCGAGTACACGAGTTCAAACCCCAGCACCCACATACACAACGAGATCTCCAAACAACGAAAACCAAATGAAAATCTAAATAAAAATTGTTTCTCTCTTTCTCTCTATCTCAGTGTCCCTCTTTTTTTTTTTTTTAAAAAAAAATCTTGTATAGTATTTACAGCTTATGAATACAAAGACATTTATGTAATTCATTTTTGGAAATTTCAAATAGAAATGACTAATTTTTTAAAATAAGAAATATTAGCAATAGAGATAAATATGCAGCTAATCAGACAACTGGCCTATAAACAAAAGCTTATTACTTAAAGGATAAGCATGGGTTTCACAACTTGTCAAATTTGATCATATACTGGTCAGATGTGGATTTTAAAATAATCTAAAAATATCAAGGGGATTACAATGAATGTGAACTGGCTCAAATAAAACCCAGCTTTCATGTTAGTTACCTTCATAGGTGACAACAGTCCATTCTAATAACTGAAGGCATTTCTGCCTCTGTCTCTTTCTGTGTGTCTCTCTCACACACATATACTCTCACTTGTGCAATGTTAAACATTTCCTGCACTGGGAACTTAGTGTCAAATCCAAAGAAAAAATAAAAGGGAAAAGACAGACTTGACTTTCTCAACAATTAAAACATATAACAGAAAACATAAAGACCACATGTTAAAATATGGACAAATGATAGGATTCATTATAAAGAAGAAATGATTAATATTGTTGAAAAAGTTCTCAAACTTGTAATGTTAGTAAAGGAGTAGTAACCAAAGGAATGCAAATTAAAACAACAAAAATATATCAACACAGACTTGTACCTGAATATTCATAGCAGTATTCATAATAGCTAAGAAATAAAAGCAGCAGGGTCATGTTCATTGGATAGCAAAAGTGCAATACTTTCCTATAACAAAATGCCACTTGGGATAGAAAGGAATGAACTATTGGCAGACACACAAAAAATGCTAAGTATGATTCCACTGACATCAAACTCTAGAAAAAGAGTATTCCATTCAATGGAAAGAAAGCGAGGTTGGTTGGGGCTAAAGATGAGGCTGGGGATTGACCAGGAGAAGGCAACAGGGTGATGGAAACGTCCCATATCTGGTTGTGATGGTGCTTTTTATACAGATACAAGCATTTGTTAAAACTCAACTCTAAATGGCAGCATTTTAGCACGTGTGAAACATACCTCTATAAAGCTGACTAAAAAATACTATTATACACTGCATTGCAAATTTACAAAATATGAAAAATCAGAAAACCCAATACTGATTTGATCTATGTACCATGTGTCTAAAAAACACTTCAAAATAGCCTTTGCAATATGCCAGGCACTGTTTAAGTACCTTAAAGTAAAAATTCATTTCAGCAACTTCTACAATAATAACCAGAAGGTAAGTACTATTATTGTTACTATTTTTGCAAATGAGAAATTAAAGTTCAGTAACTTGCCCAAGGGCACTGACCAGGGTACAGTCAGGACATTAACTCACAGTGCATGCTTTTAACCCCCATGCTACACTACTATGGGCTGAGATAGCTGCACATGATCATATATGCTGTTAATGGAGTATCAGCTACTACACATTTTTGTAACTTGACAATGTATATCAAAGCCCTTAAAATATTTATTAGCCTCTGACCTAGGAATTCTCTAGTAGAGATTATCAGAAATGAAATAATCTGAAATGTTTAAGTACCCAAAATGTTTTCTGGAACACTATTTTAATGATTTCTGTTACTAAACCTAATGGACACTATGAAGTTGTGCTAAACCCTCTGCAGCACTTGACTGGTTATTCCCTCCTTCCTAAGACACAGTTCCCTGGTCTTGGAGTCACCATGACCATCTTGGTTTTTCTCTGTCGTTTCATTCTCCTTTCCCTCTGCTCTAAGTTCCTGAACTGTTAGTGCTTCTCAGAGTTCCACTCTTCTTCTTTTCACTACAAACCATCTGCTTCATGTAAACTTCATAAATCAATCATATCCGAGTCAATTTGGCAGCCAATCATTAATCCTAAATCCATAATTCCCACAGGTTGCTAGATATTTCTAGATTGTCCCACAGGCACCTCATACATGTCCAGAATTGAATTCATCCGTCCTCTTCCATCTTTCCCTTTTCATAACTTCTATGTGGAAATCACTACCATCCATGCAATTGACCAAGCCAGGCATGTAGCAGTCATCTATGATTTTTTTTCTATTCTATAGATTCAGCATCCAAGTTTGGTCACTGTGACAGTGTAAAATAAATGAAATCTTTCAGCGTCTTATTTCCACTGTGTCTGCCCTAATTCAGGCCTATAATTTTCCTGCAATACAATATTATCTTAATCCTACAGTCATGTGATTTATAGCTTCTCAAATGTGCCCACTTCTTTCTCTGGCCTCTTGGCTCTGGCATACACTGTCTTGCTGACTTGCTGACTGGGAATGCGCTTGCTGACTTGTATTATGCCTTGCTGACTGGGAATGCGCTTTTACCTTATGCAAAAGGAACAGCACTCCCATTTTGCTATGGTTTCAATGTGGTTTGAATATGTTCCCCAAAGGCTGGAGTGCTGGAAGCTTGGTCCCCAATTTGTCAGTGTAGGGAGGTGGCGACAAGTGATACCACTCTCACAGAACTGTATTACTATCCTAAGAGCATGCTGTTATAAAGTGAGTCCACTCCATACACTTAGCCTCTTCTGCACACAGCCATTTCCCTGCCATGTGGAGCCACTATCAAGATACCAGTACCATGCAATTCAGGCTTTCCAGCCATCAGAAACATGAACCAAATAAGCCTCTTTTATTTCAGAAAGAATCCAGTCTCATATATTTTGTTATAGCACAAAATTTAGGAAGACACAATTCACTCAACTATTTATTGAAAGCTCATGATAGACTTGCTGGCTCAGCAATAGTAACATACAAGGCATAGTTCCTGGTCTCACATAGCACTTGATCTAGAAGGGAGCACAAACAAATAAATAATTCCATTTTGTGATAAGAGATAGAAGGGGCAAATAACAGGCTGCTGAGGAAGAGAATACATGGGAACCTACATTAGCCACTTTGGTAAGGGAAGAATTGAGAAATGCACCTGTATTCATTTTGTATAGCTACTGTCACAAATTACTATAAATTTAGTATCTTAAAACAACACAATTTTATCTTAGAGTTTTGTATATCAGTAATTCAAAATGGACCTACTGAGATGCAACTAATGTCCTGGGGAAGGAATTCCCTTCTTCATGCTCTAGAGGGGAAGTATTTATTTGTTTTTTCCAGTTTCAGGGGTGCCACAGTACTTTGCTGTAGCCCTATCCTCCAGCAGTGGTCAGAATGAATCTTTTTCATGCTTCCACCTCACTGGCTCTGATTCTTTCCATTTCCAGTTTTAAGAACTCCTGTGATTATAATGGGCCCAACTGAATAATCCAGGAAAATGTCCCCATCGTAAAGCCAGTTGGATAGCAACTTTAACCATAATTCCCCTTTGCCATGTAATTGGACATATTCACAGATCCTGGGAATTAGGACATAGATGTCCTTAAGGGGCTGTTATTTCAACTACCCAAGCATCCAAGAGGAGGAAACATTTAAAATCAGACAAGAGGGTTTAAAGAAGTGGCCAGTTATATAAGAGAGAAAGAGAGAGAGAGAGAGAGAGAGAGAGAGTGAGTGTGTGTGTGTGTGTAGAAATGCCTTTCCAGGCAGAAGGAAAGGCCTGTGCTGCATCCCTAAGGTGGAGGAGAGGATATGGGATGCTGCTTGAAAGAGGGGCGTGTAAGGGAAGGCTGGCCTAGAAAAGGCAAGGGAAACAGGGTCATAGCAGGGAAGGCTCTGAAGACATTTGGATATTGCTCTAAGTAAAAAAGCAACACGTCATCAATTTTTAAAATTTACATATGTTAATGTCAACTGACTTTTTGAGTCTCTTAGTTCCCAGGTCAGTCTCCAGCTGCTCCCAGAAGCCTCTATGGTCCTTGCATCACCAACCCTCTCTGCTTAGAGAAATGTTTCCGAAGCCCCCCTTACAGTATAAAAACTGTTTGATAATCAATTACCCACAATTGTAGGTGGAAGCCACTAAAGGAAGCAACTGCAGGGCACACACTGGTTAACCCACATTTGATGAATACGTTAGTCAACTTTCCATCACTATAACAAACAACTCAGATAAATCAACTTATAAAGAGAAACGATTTATTTTGGTTCACAGTCTGCGATGTTTCAGTCCATGACTGGCTGGCCCTATTGCTTTTGGGCCTGAGATGAGACAGCATATCACGGTAGCGGTGCATGGTGGAACAAAACTGTTCACCTCCTGGCCTAGATGCCAAAAAAGAAGAGGAGGTGGAGGAGAAGGAGAAAAGGGAGGGGAAGGAGGACGAGGATGGGGCAAGGGTTCCAATATCCCCTTCAAGGATACAACTTCAACACCTGGAAGCCCTCCTGCTAGGATTTACCTATTTAAGTTTCTACCAGCTCCCAAGAGTCCCAAGTTGAGGGCTAAGCAAGCCATTAACACTGGCCTTTTGGGGGACATTTAGGACATTTAAGATCCAAACACTATAGTACTACAATAATGAGGGGGAAACCTAGAAACAAATTATATGCCTACCTAGAATTGATGCTATAATTAATAGCTAATTCTGAGTAATATGACAGCTCTAAACTACAAAACCATTAAAATTAAGTTCATAATTCGGCAAAATAAAAGTTTGATCTTCACTAAAAAAAGGTATTAAAAAATCAAGGAAATACTAAAAATAGTCAAACATGGTTCTCTGGATAATGGCATATTAGGTCATTTTTATTCTACTCTATTAACCTTTCCTCAAGTTTTCTACTATTTGTATGCTACTTCAGTAACATACATAATTACTGAAGTAATTACACTTTAGGTTAACAAAAGGAAAATCAGGGGGCTGGAGCTCAGCAGTTATGGTGCTTGCCTTGCATGCACAAAGAACAAGCTCAAACCCCAGCACTACGCACACAATGAAGTGTTGGAGCAACAAAAGACACATGAAAAACTAATAAAATTGGCTCACTCTGTCTCTCTTAAAAAAAAAAAAAAAAAGGAAAATCAGAAAAAATACCTCCATTCCACAAACACATTAAGACATAAATAGAGAATCATTGGCTAATTGGGAAAAGTCAGTTTTAACTGGCAAAAGTCTAAAAAATCATGTACAAACAAAAATATTTTAACCAATTTATCATAGCAAAGAAATGGCATAATAGAACACATATACCCAGACAAATATGTGTAAGCCCATTGATAGGCACCTCTGTTCAAACTTTTCATGGCTTTGTTCTCTGATGGTAAAGAAGTAGAAAATAAATGAGATAGCTGACCCTTTCTATTCCTCTCTAATAAAGCTTTTAAAGCTTTTTTTTTTTAAACCAATCTAAAACATGGTGGTCCAAGGCATCAATTCTGATCAGACTATAGTGGCTCTGATTTCATTTACTGTAGATATCAGGTAAATCACTTCACCTCTTTTAACTTCAATTTCCTAATCAGCACAATTGAGATGTATCATCTCCTTTACAGTTTTGTCATGGGGAATAAATGAGCTAAAAGGAAGAAAGCACTTGGCAGAGTGCCAGTCATTTAGCATTAGGTTATCAGTGGTCATGTTTCTTAAACTTGTAGAGCTTAGTCTCCTAAGAACTTTTTTCCATTGGGCCAACTATCTGGTATGAATAGCTGTCTAATAATTAGATCCTGGGATAGAAGTACCCAGATCAGCTTTATTTATTTAATAGACTTTATATTTTAAAGTAGTTTTAAGATTCACAGCAACATTGAGCAAAAAGTACAGAAAGTTACCAAACAGCCCAAGTATAACCTCCCAATAATCAACATCCCCAACCAGAGTGGGACATTTGTCAAGATCAATGAATCTATAGTGACACATCACTACTGCCCAAAGTCCATGGTTTACATTCAGGTTCACTCTTGTACATTCTATGGGTTTTGGAAAATGTGTAACGATAACCACCCACCACTATACTTTCATACAAAATAGTTTCACTGCCCTAAAAATTGTGTTCTCACTCTATTCATCCATCCTCCCCTCTAATCCCTGGCAACCACTAATGTTTTACTGTCTCTGCAGTTTTGTCGTTTTAGAGACATTATTCAGTTGGATCATATAGTAGGCAGCCTTTCTGGACTGACTGCTTTCACTTAGTAATATGCATTTAAGTTTCCTTCGTATCTTTTCATGACTTGATAGTCCATGTACTTTTCAGCACTGAATATTTCATCGTCTAGATATAACATAGTTTATCCACTCACCTCCTGACAAACATTTTGGTGGCTTCCACATTTTAGCAATTATGAATAAAGCTGCTAGAAGTACCATGTGCAGCTTTCTGTGCAGACAGTTTTCAACTCCTTTGGGAAAACACCAACAAGTATGATTCCTGGATCATATGGTAAAACTATGTTTAATTTTTTAAAAGACTATTAATTTTTGCTGGTGTTGTGGCATACACATGTAATCCGATCTACTCAGGAGACTGAGGTAGGAAGAGCAAGCTCAAGGCCAGCTTTAGCAACTTAGTAAAACCTTGTCTCAAAATAAAAAATAGAATGGGGCTCCAAAGGTAGCTCAGTAGCAAAGCAATTACCTGCCATGTGTGAGGGCCTAAATTCAACCCCTAGCACTTCAAAATTAAAAAAAGAAAAATTGCATTGGCACAGCCACTTTGATGTATTCTCACAAACAGTGAATGAGAGTTCCTGTGATGTTTCGTAATCTTGCCAGTATTTGGTGCTGTCAGCGTTTCGGATTTTTACCATTTTAATAGGTGTACTGTGGTATTTTATTGTTGTTGTTTCCTATACACATATAATAATTAAACATATATTTAACTGTGGTAAAATACACAACATAAAATCCACCATCTTGCTCACTTGAAGTGTACAGACTAGTAGCATTAAGTGCATTCACACTGTTGTGCTAACAGTCTCCAGAACATTCATCTTGCAAAAATGTCCAAGATCCAAGTGCTGACTACTTGGTTTTCTTCTGAAACTTTCTCTTCAAATTCCAGATAGTCACTTTCTTACTGTGTGCAAACACTCTTGGTATCTTCTAGTATGTCCAAATTTTCCCCTTCTTATAAGGATACCAATCAGATTCCATTTGGGCCTATTCTGATGGCTTCATTTAACTTATTCATCTTCTTAAGGCCCTATCTCCAAATACAGAGATATTTTTCAGGAACTGGGAGTTACGACTTCAAACATGGATTCTGGAGGCACATACTACCTTCCGTAATACCCATTATACAGCTTCCATTCTCTCCTTTCCCCATCCCCTGGCAACCACTCCTCCAATTTCTGTCTGTATGAAGCTGACTATTCTAGGTTTCCTCATATAAACAAGTCACATGGCGTTTGTCTTTTTGTGATTGGCTAATTTCACTTAGCATGATGTCCTCAAGGTTCATGTACGTTGTTGCATATACCACAATTTCCTTCTTTCTAAAGTGGAGTAATCTCCCGTTGTATGTATCACCACATTTTGCTGATTGATTTATGCATTGCTCTCACCTTTTAGCCATTATGAATAATACTGTTATGAACAGGGGTATACAAATATATGCTCAAGACTCTGCTTTCAGTTCTTCGATTGTACAGTCAGGAAAGGAACTGTCCTGGGAATTTTTAAGGAAGTACTGAAATTCTAGCTGTCTACTTGTATATCTCTCTTTGGGCTAACACTTCCTAAAAATCTTTGCTTAGTGTTTTAAACTAAGACCTTAGGATACATTTTTTATTTCTTCCATGTTATCATAAGTTGTTATGAATCAAGGACATGTGAGATAAGAAACACATTAAATACTTTATCACATTAACCCAGGTATCAATCAGGTCATTTGCTACTTAAGCAATTATAGTAAGAGATAAGGAACCTAGATCATACTTTAGGAAGTTGAATATAAAAATAGCAAATAAAATATAGAAATCATTACAAATTATATTTAATAGGAATTTTCAAAACAACACATTATTAGTTAGTATGGCTAGCTAACAGATCTTCAAATTCTTAGCTGTGGAAAACAGAATCCTAGTTTAATTTGTAAACTAATAGGGAATTTACTTTCCACACTTTCATTTCAATGAAGGAGCTCAATTATCTCCCTCTCTTCTACCAAAAGAGTAAAAATAATCATGCAATGTTATTTGTAAGAGAGATTCCATGCCCTTACACAAATGAAAACCTAAGTTTATTTTTTAGGACTACTAAAAGGTGAATAATAACAAATAGAGAATAATAACAAATATTAACTCTTACTTTCTACTCTATGACAGTGGGCAAGTTACTCAACCTACGTTGGGCTATTTAACTGAGCTGTTTCCTCAGCTAAAAAGTGGGAATATTAGGCTCACAATTCCACAGTAAATAAAAGGATAAAACCATATATGAAACACATGTAAATATAGTATATATGTAACTGTTAATATACATAAAATGCCCAGCACATAGTATACTTTCAAAAAATGTTAATTATAACAACATAAACTGCAAACCACAAAGCTAGTACCATATAACCTCTCATCTGACTGGAATAAATTAATAATTACCCTATCTCCACTACTGTACATGAGACCAAATGATGGGAATGCAGGTGGGGAGATACTGAATAAAATTTTCTCAGTCTCTTCCAAGGTTAATTGTTAAGTTATGCCAGAATAGCTTTATCAGAATTGATTTGCTTTTCTGAGCTATGTCCTCAATCGGCTGTTATTAAAAAGAAACATATCACTAAGATACAGCATTATGTCCTTATTTTTAAGCATTATGTCAGAAAAAAATAGCATCTATGTGGTCTTGAATGTTTCATAGATATATGACTATTTACATAAAGATTAATATAATTTTTAAAATTCGTACATTTCAACAGCGCTGGATGCAGTGGTACAGTCCTATAATCTTAGCCACTAGGGAAGCTGAGACAGAGAATCCCAAGTTTGAGGTCAGCCTGGGAAACTTAACAAGACTGTGTCTCAAACAATTATTTAAACAATTTTTTTTTAAATAAAGCAAGAGCAAGAAAGCCAGAGAGAGAGAGAGAGAAAGAGAGAAAGACAGAGATAGAGAGAGCAAGAATCAATTTTATTTTTTCATCGGTTTTAGTTTTTCTGACACTTATTTGTATATATGGTGCTTGGGTTTGAACCCTGGACCTTGGACATGGCAGGTCTGTGCTCTACCACTATGCCACACTCTAGCCCCTCAAAATGTTTAAAAAGGTGGCCCAGTGGTAGATAACTTGCCTAGCATGGGCAAAGCCCTGGGTTCAATCCCCAGTATAATAATAATAATAATAATAATAATATCAACACCTTATGTTGACATATAAGAAAAAAAGTATCTTTATAATTTCAAATTAAAGGAAATTTTATAATTGTCTATGTTGGTCCATTTTCAACATGCATTATCAAAATGGCTTAATGATCTTTTACTATGGTGCACAATAAGACACATCATTGGAAAGACTTCAGAGTAATTTTTACATACATAAGATTTCATAATATATAAATGAAAGTATATGTAAATAAATAACATGTATATGTTTCTGTATATAATGCATGTATAGAAATGATATTTAAAATTTTCTCTAGAAGTACAAAGTCATCAATAAGGCATAGTATTACTGTAGAAATGAAACAAAGTTGTTATGAAATATCAAACTCTACTTCCTAAGTAGGGCCTCTTTGAGGCAGTGAGGAAACAGCAGAAAGCCAAAGAATTCAGTCAAGCAAGGACAAAATTCCATCAAAATGTGATGAGGTGAGTTGATAGAGAAGCCCTCAAAGCTCTTCCCTTAGAGTTCAGTTTTATCCAGAAAACCCCAAACTTCCTTGATTTCTTATACAAAAGTCACAATCTAGTTGAATTTCTAGATTTTGAATAGCAATTTGGAATCTGTTTTGCAACATCCTTGGTTTTCTCTGACAAACTTGTGATTTCCTGAGGAATTCTTTTAAAAGAATCCATTTTAATTCAACACAATTTAAATACTTTAGATGTCATAAGGCATTTTAGGGAGGGAGGAAAGAAGCAGTATGGGGAGAAAAATAAACAAAACAAAACAAAAAAAAAAGGGGAGGGGGGAAACGGTATAAGGAATTTCCCAAGGTGGGAAAAATTCCAGGAATAACGGCAGAAACTACTTCAGGAAATGCGAATTATGTGCTAACAGCTTCCTCTGTGCAAAGTAAACAATATAGATAATTTAATTCAACAGTCACTTAGTGAACACCTACTACGTGCTGGGAAAGAAGAAGATATTCAAAGACATGCCCCTCTGTGGGCTACAATGGAGGAGAGGCCCCCACAAGTCTTTGGTCCCTACATCTAGTGAGTGCTGAAGGACACATTCCTGCTCAGATGCTATTTTCACTGCTTCAGGCAAACACTGGAAGATGGCTATGACACTGTCAAGCTAGGTGGGTGGTCTGAACACTCTCTGGGGGTGCTGGGGCCAACCCTCCCATTAAGATCAGATTTAGGGAGTCAGAAGGGATCTGCCTTGATTACTGACTCCTTAGTACTTTTTGTTGGTTTTTAAAACCTTGGTTCTTAAACTTGGTGCGCGGGCTGAATTTTAATTCAAGATTTTCCTCAACGCGCGGAATCCTTCCAAAGCTTTCCTGTTAGAGTTAAATTATTCTGTATGCCCGGACAGCTTTTGATGCGTACATGGTTGCTGTTTGAAAATCTGAACGGCAGCAAAGAAACGCACGTTCTCAAATAACAGGAGAAAGTTTATTAAAAGCTCTTCCATATCTTCGGGTGAAAGTTATAAAACATTCCCTTTCCATGCAATGGCAAATTTCACTTCTAGAACTCTATATATCACAGATGCCAAATTAAGTCACAAATCAAATATCCTTTCCTCACCACGAAGATGATGAAAGGAACTGTACAACGAAGAGGTTTTTTTCTTTTCAATAGTATTACCATGATGCTAACGGTGAGGGGTGTGGAAAGAAATTCACTTTTTTATTCTTTCATCCGGAAGGAGTGGCACAACATAGTCTTTCTTGAACAACAGGAATAAGGTCCCAACCGTAATCCCCTATTAAAACCACCGATTCCCCACATCAAACCAAGACCCAGTGTGTCTGGGTGCAAAGCGCCTGGGTACCCAGTGAGCCTCTGCCACAGGTGGACGCGGAGCAGCAAAGGCACTCGGCGCCCTCGGGTCCTTGCGCCCGAGACAAGCCACGCGGGCGCGCTCGTGGTCCCGGGCTCTTTGTCGAGAGCGTCGCGCGGCGCCTGGGCCCATTGGTTACGCGTCGGGTCAGAGCCAGCCTGGTCCCCTGTCCCTCCCCCATCCAGGGCCCTGCAAAGGAAAGGCCACAAGTCTCTAGCTTTCGGGGCGATCGCTCCCTACAGCGCGCGCCCACACCACGCCGCCCGACCCACTCGCGAGGGGCTGGGCGTCTCCCCAGTCCGTGAACTGTGAAGTCCGCCCCCATCCCCGCCTCCAGAACTCACCGCTTTGAGATCCAGGACGCCGTCCTTGGCCTCCTGCAGCAGCGTCACGAACTTGGTAGTGAGCAGCCCCAGGCTCTTCTCGTGCCTGCTGCTGCCGCCCCCGACGCTCCCGAGCTGCGGCGGCGGCTGCGGCGGCTGCGTCTGAGGAGGCTGCGGCTGCGGACACTGGCCCTGACCCTGGCCCTGCGGCGTCTGCTGCCCCGAGCTCGCGGGCTCGGCCGCCGCCATCGCGTCCCAGCGCCGGGCTGGTCGGGCCCCGGCGCACAGACTCGGCTCCCCGCCCGCGGCCACCTGCCGGGTGATCCCGGCCGCGCCGCTACCCAGCCCGCAGAGAGCCGCCCGGAGGGTCGCGGGCTCCTGCAAACAACAGGTGCGCGGCGCCCACAAGACTCGGGTCGCTCGGCCGCTCCGCCCCCTCCCCAAGTCTGGGGAAGCGTGAATGGAGCCCACGGCCGAGGGGAGGGGGAGTGGAAATGAGAAGGGGCTGCGAGGGGTGGGGACCCGAGTTTAAATGGCAGGAAGTGACGCCGCGGCCCGCCGTTGCCTGGAAACGCATTTTTCTGCAGGAAGGAGGAGCGCTCCGGGAGCTGGGGGGACGTTGGTGCGAGTTTCACCCTCGCCTCCTTGCTGTTCGGGAGCTTTCTCAGGGATGGTGATCTTACGTAGCCACGCGGGCAGGAGGAAAAGAGGAAAGACTTCTTTCTGGGCAGAAAGCTTGTCTAGCAGCCCCAAACTTCTGCGCTGTGAAGTTGGTTGACGTCTCCGTTGTAAAACTGCAGATTAGCGGTCCGACACGTTCTGTCTTTGGGAGGTTTGGGCTGTCTGCCCTTTTCCAGCTTTAGCATCGCTTGGGAACATTCAGTGACTAGAATCAAGTGCAAGCTTTTATTCGTCTGTTTAAATTATCATACAGGAAAACGGAATCATGGAGTTTTTATTTTTTTAAAAAGAGGACGACAGTGCGAGAGAGACAGAATCAATTTTTTATTGAGTTTTTCACATGCTTGCGTTGCTCCTACACTTAGTTGTGACACTCACTTGTGTACATGGGTGCTGGGGTTTGAACTCGTGTACTTGCACAAGCCAGGCAAGCACCTTAACCGCCAAGCCAGCGCTCCAGCAACAGAAAGCGTGGAATTTTGTGACTGGTTTTATCCTCATCAGTAAACCTTTCTAAAACCTTTACTTCACAGATGGAGAAACTGACATGTAGAGGGAAAGACTGAATTGCCCAAATTCTTGCTATTAGATCCCAAATGTCATTCTTTCCCAAATTATATTGTGTTATTTGGGATATTAGGCTCTTGAGTGTTCTTATGTTTCATTGATATCCTAATGATATCCTTCTACTGAACTAATGAAATCCCAGGGAATGAGTAAAAGAAAGGTGTTTCGCTTGCCCCCTGCATTTTACTTAATAACACTGGGGAATCAGGAGAAAATTTTAAATGATTTTGTGTCACACACAACACTTTGAATATAGTTTATACTCAACAAATACTAGCTGAACAAAACTCTACATGACAGAACTGAATAAAATTTCATGCAAGAAAGATTTTGCATAATTTAAAATAGCCATAAAGCAGGGAAAATAAAAAAAAAAGATCACTGAAATAAGAGGGAAACGAACACCAGCATTGATTGGCAAAACTGGATACACCATTGTTAGCAAAAATATTGTTTTCCATTCACAATGCACAGAGATTTATTAATGACTAAGCAGCCATTGTTTTAATCAAGGTACACTATAAATGAACTTTGGGATTAAGATTCTGAAGGAAAATGTGAAAAAATTAATATAACCACTTTTAAACAATTCATCTGAGAATATTTGTGCTTTGTGATTTGACATTAGCTAAATTATCTACAATTTTTGCAAATTAGTTTTTTTTTTGCTTGTTGATCAACAGTGTTTCTTAAGGAGATTTTAATTACAGAGGAAACATTGTTATATTTGCAAGATCTGGAATTTATAAAAAATATTTTAAACAATAATTTGTGAGGTGTCTCAGTTACCTCAGGCTGCCATTACTACTATAAACTGGGTAGCTTAACTGACAGAACTTCTTTTCTCAAAATTCGGGAGGCTGCAAGTGCAAGATAAGGAGACCATCTTTTTTCCTGGTTGCTTACAAATGGCGGTTTATTTGCACTGTGTCTTCATGTGGCTGAGAAAGAAGCAGTTTTCAGATTTCTCATAGAGCACTAATTCCATTGTGAGGGGCCTACCCTCAAGACTTCATGTGAATTTAATAAATCTCCCAAAGACCCCATCTTCAAATACCATCATACTGGGCATGTTAGAGTTTCAACATGAGCTTTGATTCAGACCATAAAATGTAATATTAGTTTGTAATAATGAACCTGATAATTTTGAAAATATTTTTTCAGGGCTGAAGTGGTGGCACTTGCCTGGCATGTATAAGGACCCAGGTTCAAACCCCAGCACCACATACACAACTGTGTTGGAGAAACAAAGGCCAGATGAAAAAAAAAATTCTCTCTCATTCTCTTAAAAAAATAAATTTTCATGTTACTTCGGAAGATTTTCTACAATATCTATCATAGTATTTATTAATGATGCTAATAGGTCTCTTGAAAAATTTATATTGTGTTTTTTATAATATTTCATTTGTTTATATTATCCAGGGTTCCAATAGGAAATAATCACAAATTAGTAGCCATTTCAGTTAGGCTTCAAAATCTTGTTAGAGTTGCTTTTAAAATATATCATACCAGTGATTCCCAAACTTTAGGGAGAAAATTCATTTAATGTGTTTGTTATAAATGCAGATTCTTAGATGCAAACCAATAGAGATTAAATTAGCAGCTGATCTGGGAATCTGCATTTTTCATATTTTCAGATAATCCCCCTGTAGACTGTCATTTTTGGGGAAGCACTAAATAGCATCATAAAAATAATAAAATGCATCTCTTTCCTAAAAACTGCTGAAGATCAGAGACTGATAATACAGAAGCTTTTTTTATGTTGATGAATTTTTTGAAATTTGTTAGTAAAATTAATATGATTTTTAAAAATCAGAATACTAATAACCTTTTAGATAATGCTATTGGACATTGTTTTGTAATATATTTAATTTTTTTTAAAGAGAGAGGGACAGTGAGAGAGAGAGAGAAAGAGAGAATCAACTTTATTTTTTCATGTGACCTTCTTTGCTCCGACACTTCGTTTTGTACATGGGACTGGAGTTTGAACCTGTGTACTTTCACATGCCAGGTAAGCGCCATAACCACTGAGCCACCGCTCCAGCCCTGTAATGTATTAATATATTAATCTGACTTTGATTTCTATATCCTTTTGGCTCTAAAAGGTTATCAAATGATACACAGTTATTTGTGTCATTTATGACAAAGACGTAAGAATTCTTTATGTTGTAACAGCAAGCTATAGGTCATACTTTTTACACTACTGTAGTCCAATTTAACTAAGAAAATTTCATTGGCCTGTGGTTTAATAAATGTGTGAAAATAATTCATTTAATTCAGATTGAATTACCATAGATTAGTGGAGCAGACATTATGATCTATTATAATAGTTTGTATGTTCCTGATGAAATTTTCATCATTTTTATGCATTTTTGTAAGTGTAACTCCTTAGCTTGTTCAGGATGTGGGTGAGGGGCAGGAGAATTAAAAATATTCAAGTATTTTGAAATCAACAGAATTGTTTATCAGTCCATAGTTTGTTGGGTGGGGAGTATCTAACATTTGTGGGATTCATATATAAAATTTTCAATGTTTAGGATGAATTTAAAATATGTATGGTTTTGTCATAATAAAGTGATCCATATCTAAGAAATGTCAGTCATGCTGTATTTATTTGAAGATATTGGCAGACTGATTTTTAAATTTGTTAGCCCATTTGGTAGTCATGCTCAGCTGGAACTTTCAACTCAGAACTCCTTTGAGCTAACAAACCTCCGTCAGAAAGTTGCGTAGACCGGCCATCTATTCCATTGTTGTAATCTTTTCTAAAATAGAATTTGGCTTTGTTTTTTTTCTTTCAAAATCTTCAAACAATCAAACATTTATCTTTTGCACTTTCTGGGTTTTAAAAAAAGAGAGATGTGTTTCAAGATGATTATTAATCCTCTTTGATAAATGGCATTATTTTTTGCCCTTTCTTGACATGCATGGTAGAATATTCTAGATGATGCAAAGACCTTGTCTTCAGCAATCTGTATCCTGTAAGTACAAAAAGGAGATTCAGATTATTCAAACATACATAAAAATAAAAGTTGCACACATCAGAGAGATTTTAAATCACATTTAGTGGTTCCTACTCATCCTTATTGCATTGTCAAAGCAACTTACAAAAAATGTACACGTATCAAAATATGGTATGATATTAAACGAAACAAACTGTTTCTAAAGTCCTAGGGAGTGCTATGAAAATTTTAATTCTCACTTCACTAAGTTAATGCTTATGATCTGGTAAATGTGTTCTGAACATTTGTAGGTGTAGAAATCGTAGAAATGCAAATATGAAAACAAGAAATCCAAGTTTGTTTTAACAAAAAAATATTTCAACTAGGATACACTGGAAGGTTCCATTTACTTATGCTCCAACAGCCTTCTGTCTTTCTGTTCTTCTCAATAAAATACAAAGGCAAATTATGGTTAAACATTTACTGAAGCTGCATGTCATTAAGACCTTCCTGGAAAAACAGTAAGTTTCCAGGCACCTCTCCCACTGTAAATACCCTTGATGGCACCATTTCTTTGAGATTTTAGTAGATAAAATTATTATCACTAAATAATCAAAGCATAAGATGACTGGCAATCCAGATAATGAGTTACCACATAAAGACCTCCTGTTCACCACACATTCCCCAGTTAGGAACAGAAACTTATACATAGTATTTCAGATGCACCTGAGACCCTATATCAACAGAGGGTTGAACATTTTTGGACCTGTCACCAAAAGAGAGTGGTTCTAAGTCAAAAACTTTGTAGTCAAAAGATAATTTGTCACTAGTATGCAGTGTGCCCACGGTTCTATTCCTTATGCAGGAAACCTACATCCCCACAATGGATAATAAAACTCTAAAGTTAATGCTGAGAAGCATCTGAGAATTATCTAATCACAAAGATACTTACTGATTATACTTTAATAAATTACTTATAAAATATATTTACATAATGATATTTTTATTTATAAAAATGTTAATTTCTTCAGCAAAAGTTCATACTCATCGATGGATGTCTTTGCTTTAAGTCTTGTTAGACCTGTTCATTACCATATAAAATAACATGTTTTCAGAATTTCTGGAGGTAAAATACTATATAAAAAATTTTAAATGAAAGAACATAAATATTCCCTTTCACCTTTGGAATCTTTCCTCAGTAAGTAAACTACCCAACAATTTATCTATCTTTTCTTATCTAACATATATACTGCTAATGTTATACAGGATGATTTGAGCTGATAAATAGTAAAACTTAATACTTGCAAAATTAATTTAAGATGGATTAGAAAAAATTAAACAAAATTAGAACATTAAATTAGGGATTCCATTTATGTTTAAATTGTACCTAAAAGTTAATTTTTTAAATCTTTATTTAAAGGGAGAGGGACAGTGGGGGAGAGAGAGAGAGAGAGAGAAAGAGAGCGAAAGACAATTTTATTTTTTCATGCGGCTTTCATGACTTCATCGTGTACATGGTACTAGGGTTCACCCCAAGTCCTTTTGCATTCCAGTCAAGTAATGAAATGCTGAGTCCCAAGTTATTTAATTTTTAAAATTAAATCAATTTTAGGAGAACTAATAAGCTAATAGTTTGCATTGCATACAGCTATGGCAAAAATTATAAAAGTAGAGCAAATGAGGCATAATGGTTTTTAAATGCATCAGTTTATTCAGCACCATTATTAGTTGATTTGACAAATAGTTATTGACATTTTTAGCTGACAAGAACCATTTTATTCTTACAGATTTTGGTCAAATGTTCATCACAAAGGACTAGCTTTGTTTGAAAGGTCAGAATCTTTATATGGATTATTCCTTTAAAAGAGCAACCACACAGGTTTCATAAGTTCATTAATGTTCACAAAATAATAGGTGATGCATGCCAGAGCTGTTAGGATAGGTTTTCCAGGATTTACAAAATACAAACCAAGTTATCTTTACCTCTCTTCAGAAAAGCAAAAGCAATAACAAACAAACAAACAAAATCTGCCAGTCAAGAACCCCCCCCCATCATCAAAGGTTCCATTGTTTAATGGAAGGAAGTGATAAAGGCACAAGATTTCCCACCATATCCCTGGTCTCAATAAGACATGTCAAGAGTACAGAATTAAAAGTAAGAGAGGTACATTACCAATAAATATAGCAGTTATGTAGATGAAAGTGAAAAACTGGCTAACAAAAATAAGGTAACCAACCCACTGAAAGCCATGGAAGCTAAAAGAGCAGACCATGGTCAAGTGGAACTGCAGAGGGAGGGCAGAGGGAGGGTCACACAACCATGAAGTATGTTGAAAAAATGATCTTCTATGGGCAATACTGCCAGGCTGCAGCTGAAATCCTAGAAACATTTCAGAGACTTTTTGAACCTAGGCCACAAATTCTCATGGTTGTGGAAGCAACCATTTCTTTAGGTTTAAATGAAATGATATTTTATGAGTTTGATAAAATAAGGGAAAATATCCAACTTCATTTATAAATTACATGCTTGCTTAGATCTGTGTGTACATGAAGCAGACTATAGTTTGTACACTTCTTGAAGGAAGACAAGAAAAAGTTCAATCTAATTACAGATATAATGACTTTACTTCTAAATTTAGCCCTTCCGTACCCTGCTAAAAGTCATGGTAGAAAACTGCAGAGTAGTCCCTTGGTGGAGGGAAACTGATGCAGTAAATTGCTGAGGAAAAGAATGTTTTGATTTGGTGTCTTGGATAAGACTCCACAGACGGATACCACTGTAATTCATTCTCACTATGCATATAAACCAAATAAAGGATGCCCACTATAGGAAGAATTCTTACCATCTCTTCAAAGCCTGAGCATATCCTCAGTTGGACCCTGGGGTAAGATCAAGGAGGTTGAATTTGGCTCAGGCCTTTGTTTTATAAGTTCTAGCACATAAGTGTTTGCTTTGCTTTGAGGGTAGATGTCCATCTACCTGATTCAACAGTTTTTTCTGGCAGTGAGAATGCTCTAGAAATTTTTTAAGGGGCTCTAGGAGGATCAAGGATGGGAAGCAACTAGATTACACTGTGATTCATCCCTCTAGCTGTGACAATAAATGTCGGGAAAACCAGCACGACTGAGGCATTAGGAAGGCACACAATTAGATGCTGGGGAACTTGAAAGAACTGCCTTACATTTACGAGCTCCAGAGCAGATCCTTGGGACAGAAAAGGTGGTAACATCCTCTTCATGGAATGTATAATTGAGTCAGTTCATAAAATGTGGTCACTGCTTCTCTCTCATTTGATCATGTGATTCAAGCCATAGTATTAGGAATGCTTAAGTGAGCCCCCTTGTTTTCATCTTTCCATCAATATAAATAATGAGCAGCAATAACATATCTGTAAAAGAAGTAAATACATAGACAACTAGGGAGTACCATTAGTGTTCTCCATTCTATTATATCTCCTTTTAGTCCTCCTGTATGGTCAGCCTTCAAATCATAAATCAGATGGAATATCAAGACTTCTTAATGAAAATCTACCAGTTGAATTAATTAATCCCAACTTTGGCAATTTACTTTCCTACCTCTGCAACCTGTCAGAGATATACTTACTGGGACTTACAATAATGACCCTAAAGACATTAATTTTTTTTCACTGAATCAATGTTTAAATGTTATTAAAGTTGAATGAACTGCTCTTTGTTCTCTGATACCTCTATAAAAATGGTTATCTGCTCCCTCAACCCCCTCCCCCAAAAAACCAACTCTCGGTCTGGCATGTGAATGAGCATATTGGGATTCCAGTGGATGAGAGCAGATAGAATATCTTTTCTAAGTACCCTCTAGAATATTAAACTAGAACCTCCATGCTAACCTTGAAGCAGCTCAGCAATCTGAAACAGAATTTATGGGTTTGGAATTTTGATGAGTTAGATGTACACTAGTATATAAGTTGGCACATGGGTACATGACATTAAATGTAAGTACACTACAGTATACAATCTGGAAGATTAATGAGTTTGAGTTGAGGTAATTTTAAATCAAGATTTTGGATTCAAGGATAAGTTTTTGGGCAAGCAGCTCTTCTTCATGAGCTCCATGATTCAGAAAGCCAGATGATTTGTAAAATCCCTGTTATCTTGAATAATTTATAGTCGAACCTCCTCCACCTCTCCCCCTCACCCCACCTCCACACAGAGCATGGGTCAATATAATATTAATTTGTCTATCACACAAAATTACCTGAACTGCCTATTATGAACTTAGAGTTCTCTCTCTGCACCTCCTTCTCAAAGATAGAGGAAGCCACAACTCTGTCACCAAGTAGGAATGATATATTCAAGGCAACATAATGGTAACAATTAAACAAGCATCATGGAGTGTTTGCTACTTCAGTCAAAACTGAGGATTCCACAGTCTTCCTGAAGTGCCCTTTACACTGTATCACCAGCATTAACAAACTGGGGTAAATCATAGTCTGAGCTCACCCTCAGACATAATTTCTACAGGACAGCTGACTTCTGTCCTTGTTTGTACATACCCACACAATATAAAGGAACTACTTGTTCCCTCCAGTAGGCTGAATAAACAGCAATAGAGAACACCACTGAAATTGGCCAGAAGGAGTCCCAGATTCTTATATAATTATGGGCTATGGCTAATATGGCTAAAGGTGTTAAGACAAAAAATTCAAAGTATTAGGCACTGATTCAGCTAAAAATTGAGCTCATTGTCACTGACATTAAAATTCATGTGTCACATAGACTTGTATACCAGAGGGAAAAAAACAGAAAAAGCATACATAACATTAGCTTGGCATGGCCAAGAACAGATAAACACACTTTAACCTCAAGAAGATGTAGCACTATTTTAATTATTTGAAATTTTGAATAGTACCACAAATGCCATGTCATAAGGATTATGGACTATGTTACACTGCAATAACAAATAAAAACTCAAATCTCAGAGGCTTAAAGCATCACCATTTACACTCAAAATTCATTGGCCAAAACTAGCTGCCTGGGTCCCATTCAGCCACAACAGTATCGTGATATGTGCCCTTAAATATTTGACAAGTAACTCTAACAAAGAAGGCATGGTTGTCATCTGAGGTGGTGTAAGTACTGTTTTGGCAAATCACTTCAACTACCAGAGAAGGAAGTAACACCCAAGGGATGTATCTGAGTTGCACGCAGGCCGAAGTTGATAAGAGGGCTACATAGGAACATTCTAGTAGAAGAGTAAGGGCCCTATTTAGGGTAAATACTTAATAAGAATTTTAATTTACATGCTCTATGACAAGGTACACAGCCCAAGTGAACTGCAGAAAACTCTAGGTCAATGCTTCTCAAAATTTCATGGAAACTCTTATCACCTAGTACTCTTCTTAAAAATATTAAATATTTGGCTGGGGCTATAACTTAGTGGTAGAGTACATGCTTAGCATGTTTCTTGGGTACAATACTCAACACCAAGAAAATAAAAAAGTAGATTCTTATTCAACAAGTCTGCTGGGGAAGCCGGAGAATCCATGGTTAGGAAGCTCCCAAATTATGTCCACGATATTGGTTCTCTGATCATACCTTGAGTAGCCAAATTCTAAGCTATACCAACACATAGTAACGTGTTGCTTTCCAGTGTACTGCTTTGGGTCTAGGCACAAATTCAATTACAAGAACAACATAGGAGGAGCAAATCCGTCAATGGAAAATCACTGCAGTATCTATTTTTACTGCCAGTGAAATTATGGGAGAGGGCTATGCCAAAGACACATACAGTAAATTCCAAAAACGTCAGTAAGATGATGATCCATATTTTAAAAAGTAGTACATAAATTAAATCAATATATTCACAGATATTAACTTATCCTTATTGGCATAGTAGTATCCTTCAAAGGATAAAAATCATCTTGTATGCCTTTGTTTTTATTTTCCCTTATATGAATATTTGAATATGTTGAACTACCAACACAAACTTGACCATGCAATAAATGTTGTGGAGATCCAGGGAGGATAAGGTAGATTAGAATTGTCTAATAATATAGATATGATTTTAAAGTAGGGCGCAGGGGGAAATGTGAGCAATACGCCTACTGCCCTCTTGCAATATCAAGAGACTTATGTCAAGGTGGTTGTCATAGCAGGAGAATAGTAATTACAAGAAAATATTCATGAAATTCTAAAATATTTGCTAAGTGATATTCTTGGGAGAGGGGTGCCGCATTACCAGAAAATAGTACCACCATTTATACTAAAAAAGCAAAAAGGGTTCCAAAGAGAAAGATGGAACAGGAATAGTGAAACACAGGTGCAATAACATATGGGAAAGCAGCTGAAGTCATGAAATTACCAAGTTGAGTGTTCCTACTTTCTTGAGGGTCAAAGTAGTGGTCTTGTAACATGGAAGTACTTCCCATTGTTTACCCTAATGATTTATTTTTGAACAGTGTGCTTGCTTTTAGCCTACAAAAGTTTCAATGATTGAAAAGGAGCTAGGTGTAAATCACTAGCTTTGAAACAGATTCGAGGTGCAGTGTAGTGAGCTGTCCACTAGTTCTGAAATGGTGGCTTTAGATAAAGCAGAGATGTTTTTACAATATAAAAAGTATATATACCAAGTTGGTATTTTCTTTAGATCATCCCTTTGTAGACTGTTGGCAGTGCTAGTGGACAAGGAATGATTGAATTCTAAATACCGCCTTGTAATACCGATGACCATCTAGAGGCTGATAAGAATAAAGAAAAAAGGGGCTAGGAGGTTACATCAACACATCTAACACAGGGAAGCAAATAATACTTGCAAGTTATCACTAATAGCTTGACAGTGCCCAATATAACAAGGAAATATTAAAAGGGGGAAGAAGTGCACTATGGGTATCTACTATCCACAGTACAATCAGAGATAAAAATTCCAAATATTAGTGGCTCAGAGAGAAATTCCAGTCTGGTCTGACCAGGCAAGTCAGTCCTTCACATTGATATAGGTATCACAGTTGCACAAATTGGGTGCACATTTTTTTCAAGGTGTTATTTATAATTTATAGCCACCCGAAGTTATCAGTACATTACTAACCACACAGAATGAATTACAAAGTGTTTCCTCCTTCTCTATTTTCTGCAAGAATTTAGCTAAGATTTGTTTTATTTCATGTTTAACTATTTTATAGAACTCACCAGTGAAGCCATCTGGATGGCATTTTGAAGGTATTTCTTTGTTATACGTTGATTCAGATATTGTTTTCAGTTAGTTTTGGTAATTTGCACCTTCACAGGAAGTTGTTCATTTGGACTAAGCCATCTAATTTGTTGGGCTAAAGTTGTTAAATTATACTTCATATGATCCCTTCAGCTTCTGCAGAATCTAGAATTGGTAATGCTGTCACTCCCACACCTAATTTTTTTGGTGCTACTGGGGATGGACCCAAGACCTCAGGCATACTAGGCAAGTGCCCTAGATAGCACTGAGCTACACTCCCAGCTCAGTCTTCTTTTCATTTCTCATTTTAGTAATTTTTATCCCTTTTTTTTTACCATTTACAAAAAGTGCATCAAGTGGGTTTGCATTTTCAACGAACCAACTTTTGGCTTCATTGTTTTCCTTTATTGCTTCCTCCCCGCTATTTTATGGACTTCAGCTCTCATCTTTAATATTCCCATCCTTGGGTTTAAGTGGTTCATGTTTTTCAGGCTGCATAAAAGATAAATTATCAAGAACCTTTCTTTTCTCTAATATGTGCATTTAAAGCTATATATTTCCCTCTAAACATTACTTTGCTGCATCCCAGAGATTTTGCTGTGCTCAATTTCTCATTTTTATTTAAGATTATCTTCTACTTCTTTTTTCACTTTCTCATTTGGCTCATAGGTTAACAGAGAGCTATTTAATTTGCAAGTATTTGTGGACTTTTTAAAATTTTCTAGTTGATTTCTAATTTAACCACACTGTGGTTGCAGAACATACTTTCTTGGTCTAAATTCACTTAAATCTATTAAGACATGTTTTACAGTCTAGCATTTGGTTCATGCTGGATAATGGTCCATGTCTACTTGGAAAGAATGCACTTTCTGTTGTCATTTCTGTATCTTGGCTTTCATGAATAATGCTGCAATAAACATTGTGGGGTAAATATCTCTTTGAGAAACCTTTTATTTGAATATGTCTAAAAGTTTGGTGATCTTAGTTCTTATGTTGATTTTGAATTGATTTAAAAAGACTGAATAGTCTTTCTTATCCTATATTTTTATTAACCTGTTTGTCTTTAAATCCAAACCTTGTCTTTTAAAGATAAGATATAGTTGGATCTCACTTTTTAAAAAATCTGCTTTGGCACTCTCTGGTAGTTGAATGGCTTAGACCAAATGTCAGCAACCTTTTTCTGTAAGAGGCCAAATAATAGGTATTTCAGACTTTGCAGGACAGTCTGTTACAATCATTTAACTTTTTTGTTGTAGCAGAAGAGAAGCCATACAAAATATATAAATGGATAGATATGATTGTTTCAATAAAACTTGAATTATAAAGTCAGCAGACATGATTTGAATTATACCTTCATTTACCAATTCCTTGTATTTATTCACATATAATGCAATTAGCAATACTATTGCATCAACATGATACTTTGCAATGTTTTCTATACATTGCAGGTGTTTTTTGCTGTTTTTAACTTTGAAATCAACAATTTTAGTGTAGTACTTTTCTGTTGATTTCATTTACAACCATGTTGAGATATAATTCACCTGCTACATAATTCATCCATTTAAAGTTCATTCATTTTTAATATATTCATTGCCTCAAAAGTAAATCCAATGCCCATTTCCCCTCAACCCCCACCCCTACCCTAGTCACTAATCAAATCTACTTTCTGCCTCTGTATGGATTTTCCATTCTGGATATTTCCATACTGCAGCACGTATCAGTATTTACTTCTTTTAAAATTGCCAAATAATATCCTACTATATGCATACGCAGGGTTTGGTTTATTCATTCATCAGCTGATGAGCATTTGAGTTATTTTTACCTTTTGGCTATTTTAATAATGTTGAACTTTTGCATATATATTTGTGTGTGGACAAAATTTTCATTTCTCTTGGGCACTGTTTGATCCAGTTATTCTACTTTAAAATTTCTGAGGAACTGCCATACTGCTTCCACAGTTGCTGCACCACTGTTGCCCAGCAATAAGGCACAAGGGTTCCAGTTTCTCCATACTTGTTAACTTGTTCTTCCTTCTCATCCTCAGTGGTTCTGAGGTGCTATCTTATTAAGGTCTCAATTTTCATTTGAACATCTTTTTTCCAAATTGGTCACTTGTCTTCTTTGGAGGAATGTCTATTTGAGGTCTTCACTCATTTTTTGTTATTTCATTATTATATTTTAGGAGTTCTTTATACATTCTGGATATTAATTTTTATGATTTTTCAAATACTTTCTCCTGTTCCATCAATTTCCTTTTTGCATCCTTTGATATACAAAGTTTACAATTTTGATTAAGTCCAATTTGTCTATTTTTTGTTTTGTTGCTTATGATTTTGGTATCATAGTCAAGAAATCATTGCTAACTTCTACATCATGAAGCTTTTCTTCAAAATTTTCTTCTATCAAGAGTTTCATAATTTTATTTCTTACATTTAGGTCTTTGATCAACTTTAATTTTTGTAGATGGCATAAAGGTCTGACACTTCATTCTTTTGCCATGTGGCTTTTTAGTTTTCTCAATACCATTCATTGAAAAGATTGTTTCCACTGAATGGTTTTGGCACACTTGTTGAAAATAATTTTACTGCATAGTATCTTTATACATGGTCTCTTCCATTTAAGTGGTTTATTTTGTTCTTTATGTTAGTTAGCACTCTTGTCTTTATTACTATAGCTTTGTTCTTTTTTAAGATTACTTTGGTTGTTCGGGACCCCTGGAGATTCCATATGAATTAGGACCGTTTTCTCAATTTCTGCAAAAAGCTGCTTAGTTTTCATGGGGATGTTTGTCTTTTATTGAGTTGTAAGAGTTTTCCACATATTCTAGACAACAGGCACATTATAAAATATAATTCACAAAAATGTTCTCCTACCCTCTGTCTTTTCCCTCCTAGATAGTATTCTTAGAAGCACTAAGGTTGTCCATTTTTATGAAATTCATCTATTTTTCTCTTTGTTTTTTGGGGCTTTTGTTGTCAAATCTAAGAAACGGTTGCTTAATAAAAAGTCACAGTATTTATACCTACATTTTCTTCTAAGAGTTATAGTTTTACCTTTTATATTTTGGTGTTTGGTCCTTTGTGAGGTAATATTTGTATGTTGTGAGGCAGGGTTTCAACTTTATTCTTTTGTGACTCTGGTATTCTCAGTGGCATTTATTAAAGAGACTGTTATCCACCATTGAATTTTCTGTCACCCTTGTCAAAATCAATTAACCATAAATGTGAGGGATTTATTTCTGGTCTTTCAATTCTATTTCATTAATTTACATGTCTATCCTTAAGTAAGCAACACATGGTTTATTGTAGTTTTCCAGTTGCTTGCAATCAAACTGTGAGTGCGCCAGCTGTTTTTTTTCTTTTAAGGTTAATTTGACTATTTTGAGTATCTTGAATTTCTATGAGATTAGCACCTGTTTGTACAGAGATTTAGAAGTTTTGTTTCATTTGCTATGTGCCATTAGTACAATCTTTAGATTTGTAATTGGTTGTTTTAAAACATTTTTCCCTAGATGTCTGTGTGGCTAGGAAGCAGGTCTGTAAAGCTCTTTGTGCTGACATTTCCAGAAGGGGAACCTGCACTGATTATTATTATATATATATTTTAAAGTGAGAGAGAGAGAGAGAATCAATTTTTATTTAGTTTTTCATGTGGCTTTCATTGCTCCAACACTTCATTGTGTACCTCATGCTGGGTTTTGAACCCACATACCAGGCAAGTGCTGTAACCAGTAAGCCACTGCTGGAGTCCAGTCCCTGCACTGATGTTTTAACTATATTTTTTGTTGTTTCCTTAGGGGCTACCCTGGTAATTATAATATGCATTGTAAATCATCTTTAGTATAATACTATTGTAATCTGAAAAAAATACATATTTCCTTCCCCCAAATTTGTTATTTTTAATATGTTACAAATTCAAGTTATAATTACTGCTTTACATGTTTTCTAAGTAAAATTAGTCATATAAAAATTATTTACATGTTTTACCTTTTATAATTCTACTCTCATTTCTTTCAGTGGATTTGCTACTGTCTGGTATAACTTCCTTTCAGTCTTTTAGGTTTTCTTTAGCAATTCTCTTAAAGCAGTTTGACCAGCAATGTTATTTTCTGTGTCCTCATTATAACCCCAGAATGTCTTGTCTTTGCATTTATTTTGAAGTTTTGGTTGACAGTTCCTTTTCTTCTATCAAATACATGATTCACTGCCTTCCAGCCTGCATTATTTTTGACGACTCAGCTGTTACACTGTTGATCCTCTGACGGATGAATCATGCTTTGTTCCAGTCAAGATTGTTCCAAAAGTTTAATTATAAGATATCTATGTATGATTCTCTTTTTTATTATTTATCCTGGGCTTTACTGAAAACTTTAATCTGTAGGTTATTCAATTTAAATCAAATTTACAAAGTTTTAAGCTATTATGTCTCCAAATATTTTTTATCTCCTTTCTGAGACTCCCATTACATATACTAGTCTGTCTTCTATTTTTCCACTGATTTTAGTATGCTAACCTATAATGAGATGGACCTTGTCTTTAAGAAGCATTAGATTTTTTTCTGATTTCATTTATTTTTTAAAGTTTAGTTTACTATTTATTATTTTAAAAATTTGTTATTATGTAATTTTCCCTCTCAGAAATAACAGGATGGCATAGCACTTAGGGGTTCATTCTCCATACACAGTATTAAGAGGTGACAAATATAAAATAGCAATTAATGACCTGATATGAGTTTTTCCATCTGCAAAATCAAAATTCTATTCATATAAAATGACTAAAAGGAAGAATGAGCATTCTGAAACAGTAGTGCTCTTCTGGAACAGACAAGATTTATAAAACCTTAAATGCAATCTTTAATGAATAAAGTCATATGCATCATAAATTGCGGTAGTTAGGGGTGATGTGGAGATGGCTACATATGCTTTCTTAAGAATGCCACATCATTTATCATACAAATTGCAAATACTTTTTGGCTACATCTTATAGGCATTTTAAAAGAATGGATGGATCTACATCAACTAAAGGATATATAAAAAATATAATTAGTTCTTCATCAACATAATGTTAACAATGATTAAAATATTTTCCTCACAGTCAAAACACTAATCTTCATTTACAAATCTGTAAGCAAATGTGTAATTACCAAACAATGAATAGCAGAGAAACAACAAAAAGTGTTGTAAGTCAAATTATCATGATAGAAATTCTAATACAAATTATTCTCAACAATTTATTATAAAAACCTACACATACAATTAATAAATACTTGATCAAAAGTCTTTTAAAATATATTCATAATGAAATGTGTAGAAAGAGACATTTCAAAGTCGTAGCAGTTACTACTATTACAATATTTAATCATTTTTACAATAGGTCTGCTGGTCCATTTCAATTAAATTCGTTCTCAGAACCATCACATTTCTTGCTGAATTTCATTTAGAGCACAAGCAAGTTGCTTAATTTTTTCTTCCATTGCTTTTTTGTTCTTGCATGTTTCTTCCAGAAGTTCACGCATTTCTTCTTCAACTCGATGAACCTAAATCAACACGTAAACTGTACATTTTAATTTCCTAAAGAAAACATACTTTAAAAATGCATTCTGAAAGAAAAAAGTCAACAACTTATTGTTAGGCATTTTGTAATCTGTGATTCACTTAATGGGATAATGGGATAAGGTCAGTATAATATAACTTGTTCAAATGCTAATAAAGAAAATACAATGTTTATGTAGTATACAAAAGACTTTCATATATATTATTGATTTGGTTTCATAATGTTCTTGTGAAAGACATGGCAATATATTTAAACTCTATTTTAGAGCACAGAAAATTTCTTTAAGATCATGCAATTTCTATACATCAGAGTGAGGACAGAAAGTTTTCTGACTGAATCTTTCTACTGTCCTGTGTGCTGCCTATTCATGCCAAGTCTTAAGTTCAACTTAAAACAAAAAGTTTCTGAATAACAGAACTGAGGTTGGAAGATGGCAGAGTAAAGGAGGAAGCTCTCTAGGCTGTGCAGTGGCACGAGACCAAGGCTGTTTATTGCTTCTCAGAGAGGGGTGATAGAGATTTCACTTGGACTTATTGGATACTCAGAGTGGCTTGGGGACTCAGAAGTTTGGTTACAATAAAATACAGAAGAAAGTCCATCATGGACACAGGGAGGGAAAATAGAGGAGGCTGTATTCCAGGCTGCACCATGGCATGTCTTGATGTGGAGAAATCTGAGAACAAAAATGCTGCCTGAATTTATCTGCAAACGCTGTGGGTCCTTGAAAAGCATACTTGGGTGCTAATAAGCAAGTGTACACTGTATCTCCACTCACCACGGAGAGCTGAGGCGGGAGCAACGTTGGGGTGAGCATGCCCCTGTAGCATCTGAGGGACATCGGAGATCTGAAATCAAACACACACGCGCGCGTGCACACACACACACACACACACACACAAAGTGCCATTGCCACAGTATCCAGGGAGGTGCCTATCAAGGGACCTAGGTACTAAACATGAGAGAAACGGGTGGGGAGGGGACTGCACTTAGGGGGACTTGAATGGGAAGGGCAAACAGGATCCACAGTTCTTCGTGGCTCACATGGATGGGGAGTCCAAGATCGCAGGGATGAATATACTCAGGAACTACACCCAGGAAAGTTGAGCGGCAGCGCAAAAGTGAGTGCAGGAACGGCGCTCCCTGCACCACGACTGGATTTCTTGGGAGCCACCTGAGAACCTAACCTCTAGAAGCAACTGGCCTGTATATTCCTAGAGGTGTCAATCTAGTTTCTCCAAAGAAGGCATCTTTTAATAAAGGCTGATTAGACCTAAGGCCTGGCTAGACCTTAGCAACACCTTCTGGATCTCCCCTCACAGAATGCTGCAGGAGCAGTACCCTGGGAGTGAGCTAAACTGGTTAGAAGTGTCAAAATGCAAACTTAATGTATACATTTCAACCCATTCCACCTCATACTGGGCTAAGAAGGGAAACTGGGTCTTATACTAAAGAGTTTCAATCTTAGATTGCTCCAGCTGGTAACTCAAACAGCAACAAACCATAGGAAGGGATTAATATCTCCTACCCTTTGTTCTATCAGTACTTTACTCAAGAAAAAATTGGAAAGAAAGACTACCGGGCACAAACACTGACCACCTATTCCAGTCTAATATTTTGACTGCTTCAGTGGAGAAGGTTTCTTTACTCTTAACCAAAATACTGGATTTTTAAATACATATTACTTTTACATTATTTTATTCTTATACCTTCCAGAGAGACAGACAGACAGTGGGGGGTGGAGAGAAAGAGAGAGTTACGGCTATCCTGATTGTTTCAGGGACATAAACACATATACTCATTTGTCTTTATTTCTTCTCATATTTAGCATTTTATTAATGTTATTATTTTTTCTAACATTGCATTTTGAGGGTTAGGGTTCATTGGACTGTATATCTTAGTTTGATTTTATATTATTTTCGTGTGTTTCTCTGTCTTGCTTCTTTCAATCTTCTGCTTTTGGCCAAATTCTACTGTTCTCTATCCTTCTCCCAATACCATGCTGGTTTTTTTTTTTTTCACCTACTTCTGTATAAACATCACCTGCTACATCCCTTTTACATTCTCTTTGTTCAGTTTCTGAAATTGTAGGCTCTTCTAACTTACTAACACATTTCCTTTTCCCCTAATTCACTGTATTTTTACCATCATTCAGAATTAATTAGTTTATATTACTCATGCCCTTACCATTAATGCTGATACAATCATTACTGCTGTGATTATATAGTAAACACCTGCTATTTGCTTTAAAGTCAGAGCTAGTTCAGGGTTATTGTTTCCAAGGCTAACAATTGCTGCACTCACAGTTCCTGTTTATAGGTGGCAATTAATGACCTCATAGTAGGATCTGGGTATTTATTTGAACAATGTTTACTCTTTGTTGCTTGCAATAATTGTTACTATTATTTATATTGACCCCATTGTGTGAGTTGGCAGGAACTTACAGGAACACTAAAAATATATAGATTAGAGATTTTGCTGCTGAATCAAACATTCCCTGACATTACTCCAACTTAGAGTAATGAAACAAAAGCCCCAAACCATCAACAAGGACCCCAAGGAGAAACAACAAGAGAAGGAACTCAGGTTCCACCCTTTGGCATCTACCCATTAGAAACAGAAGTACCAGAACAAATAAGATACTTACACACAAGGATATGAAGGATATGCACCAAAAAAAAAAAAAAAAAAAAAAAAAAAAAAAAAAAAAAAAAAAAAAAAAAAAAAAAAAAAAAAAAAAAAAAAAAAAAAAAAAAAAAAAAAAAAAAAAAAAAAAAAAAAAAAAAAAAAAAAAAAAAAAAAAAAAAAAAAAAAAAAAAAAAAAAAAAAAAAAAAAAAAAAAAAAAAAAAAAAAAAAAAAAAAAAAAA